>PVLA01000904.1:0-74137 GCA_004027455.1 Hydrochoerus hydrochaeris | reverse complement strand
TTAATGAAAGAAAACAACTTTCAACCCAGAGTGATGTACCCTGCAAGACTGTCTTCAAAATTAAGGGAGAAATAAGATTCTTCCATAACAAAGAACAGCTGAAATTCATCACCATCAAACCAGCCTTACAAAGAATACTAAAAGATATTGTAGGCAGAGATAAAAATGACCACAATTCTAAGAGCAACAACGTGAAGAAATCACTAGGTAGGGCAAGCAATTAAATAGAGAGTAAAAGTAGGGAATCCAAAGCAGGAAAATAACATAACAAAGATAAGTCAATACATATCAGTCATACCCATCTATATAAATTGCCTCAATTCATCAATCAAGAGAAACAGATTAGCAGAATGGAACAAGAAACAAGATTCAATAATATTCTGTATACAAGAAACACATTTAACTAAAAAAAGAAATTCATAAACTGAAATTAAAAGAATGGAAATCAATACCCCATGCAACAGGAACGTAGAAAAACAAAGCTCACAGGAATAGCTATTCTGTTTGCAGACAATATGAACTTCAAACCAAGAATGAACAAAAGATAAAAAGATGGACACTACATACTTGCTAAGGTACAGCTTAAGAGGAAGACATAACAATCATAAATATATATGCATCAAATATAGGAACACCCAACTATATAAGACAAGTATTAATGTACAGTAAATGAAATAAGTAAAAAAAAAATTGTAATGAAGGATGTTAATACCCCATTGTCACAAAGAAATAGATCAATTAGAATATCAGCAAAGAAATATCACAGTTGGACCAAACCTGTGAACAAATGGACTTAGTAGTTGTTTTCAGAGTGTTCTACCTAACTACATCTGAATACATATTTTTCTCAACTGCACATGGAACATTCTCTAAAACAGACCATACACTAGAACACAGAGCATGCTTAAGTAAATGCAAAGGAACTGAAACTTTTCCATGAATATTATCTAATTGTGGTGCAATGAAATTGGATATTAAAGGCAAAAGAAACTGCAAAAAGTCTATAAACACATGCAAATTAAATCACACCTTCCTAAACTATCAGTGGGTCACATATAAAATTAAAGAAGAAATTAAACAATTTCTATAATCAAACAAAAATGCAGATACAACATATGGGAACTTATGGGACACGATGACAGCAGTCTTAAGTGGGAAATTCATAGTGACCGAATTCTCACATCAGGAAAACAAAATGAATACACATGAACAACCTAATGCTGCACCTCAAGCTTCTAGAAAAAGTGAAAAGTCAAGTCCAATGTCTATTCAGGGGAGAAAATTATAAAATTCAGGGCAGAAATTAACACAATTAAAACTAAGAAAACAATACAATAAATTAAATAATTGAAGACTTGATTCTTTGAAAAAATAAATAAAATTGATAAAATCTCAACCAACCTTGTTAAAAAGAAGAGAAAAGACTCAGATTCACACATTAAGATTAAAAAGGGAGAGTCATTATCTATCCTGTGGAAACTAGAAGGTCATCAATGCCTACTTTGAAAATGTTCACTCTTACAGGATGGAAAACACAGGAAATCGACAGATGCCTTGATATACATGAATTCTCAAAGGTGAATCAAAAAGACATAAAAATTCTGAATAACCCGATATCAGTTAATGAAATTAAAAATGTAATTAAGAGCATACCATCAAAGAAAAGCCATGTCCCAATGAATTTACTACTGAATTCTAGAAGATATTTAGACAATTTTTAATGCCAATACTCCTCAAACATTTTAATGTAATTGAAAGAGAAGCAGTACTCCTTAACTCATCACTGGGGGCAAGAATTATTCTGATACCAAAAACAGAGAAAGTTCTAACCAAAAAAGAGAATGACAGGGCAATAATCGTAATTAGCATAGATGCAAAAATCTTCCACAAGATACTAGCAAACAGAATGGAGCAAATCCTCAAGAAGATTATACACCATAACTGAATGGCATTCATCCCAGGGGTGCAAGGATGGTTCAACATATGTAAATCAATAAATATAATACATCGTATTCACAGAGCCAACTACAAAAACCATATTATCTTCTCCATAGATGCAGAAAAACCTTTTAATGAAGTCCAACATCCATTCATGATAAAAACCCTACAGGAAATTGGAATAGATTGTCTTTATCTCAGTCTGATAAAAGCCATCTGTAACAAACCAACAACCAACACCATACTAAGTGGACAAAAACTTAATTTAAAAATTTAAAGTTTTCACTCTAAAATCAGGTAGAAGACAAGGGTGCCTAATTACCACTCCTATTTAATATAGTTCTGGATATGTTAGCCAGAACAATTACATAAGAGAGAAATAAAAGGATTAAGGCTAGGAAAGGAAGAACTTAAATTATCATTATCCATAGGTGACATGATACTTTACTTAGAAGATGACAAGCACTCCACCAAAAGACTTCTAGAAACAAATTTCCAAAAATAACCAAATTCAGTAGCGTAGCTTAATACAAAGCCAGAAGTTAAAAATCAAAAACATTCTTATATACAAACATCAAACTCACTGAGAGAAAAAGTAGGGGAAAAACACCCTTCACAACAGCACCTAAAAAAAATGAAATACTTAGGAATCAATCTAACAAAGGAATAAAAGATCAATGCATTGAAAATCACTGAACAAAAGATTGATGCATTGAAATCTAAAAAAAGAGGTCAAAGTGGATATCAGAAAATGGAAAGTTATTCCTTGCCTATGAATAGGAAGCATCAAAATTGTAAAAATGACCATACTCCCTAAATTGGTATACAAATTTAATGCAATCTAGATTAAGCAAAATTAGCATACCTCACATATTTAAAAAAATTCTTAAAACTCATTTGGTAATAGAAGAGACCTAGAATAGCAAAGGCAGTCCTGGGCAACAAAAGGAAGGCAAGAGGCATCACAATTCCTGATTTGAAACTATACTACAAAGCTACTGTGATAAAATCAGCATGGCTCTAAGAAAGAAACAGGCCTGAAGACCAGTGAAATAGTTTAAAAGATGCAAACACAGCTACAAACACACTCATCCATCTTATCTTTGAAAAGGGACCAAATATGATCACTGAAAAAAAGATAGCCTCTTTAATAAATGGTGCTGGAAAAACTGGCTCTCTACCTGCTGAAGACTCAAACTTGACCTACATGTATCACCATGCAAAAAACTAAAGTCAAAATGATCAAAGATCTAAATATTAAAACAGAAACACTAAATATACTGGAAGACAAAGTAGGTAGAAATCTTGAAGATACAGGTGTAGGCAGAGAGTTCATGTACCAAACCCAAACTACACATGAAATCCACAAAGAATCAACAACTTATTAAAAAGTTTTAGCCCATTAAAAGAAATCACCAACAGAGTTAAAAGATAAAGTACATATTGGGGAAAATTTTAGCCAATTTGACAAAGGACTTCTACTAAAACATATAAAGAATTGAAAAAAATCAGACCCAAGTTCAAAAACCCAATTCAAAAATGGGAATCTGAGAGCAGAACATACTCTTAAGATGAAGAAAAACAAATGGCAAATAAATACATGAAAAAATGTTCAACATCATTGATTATTCAAGAGATGCAAATTAAAACAACACTGAGATTCCTTCTCACCACAGAAAAAATAGCTATCATCAAGAAACCAACTAATAACAAATGTTGGCATGGCTGTGGGGGAAAAGGAACATTTTGCACTGTTGGTGGGAGTTCAGACTGGGGCACTCATTTTGCAAATCAGTATGGAGATTCTTCAAAAAGCTAGGATTGGAAATCTCATTGACCCAGCTATTTCCTTTCTGGGTATCTTCCCAGAAAAATTAAAACATCACAGCATGGTGATATATGCAAACTCATCTTCATAGTAGCACATTTATAATAACCAATCCCTACAAACAACCCAAATGTCCATCAACTGAGGAATTGGATAAAAAAGATGTGATATTTTTATGCAATGGAGTACTAATCAACCATAAAGAAAGATTAACTTGAGAATTTTATAGGTAAATAAACGCATCTTGAGGCCATATGGATAAGTGAAATGAATCAGCCTCATATGTGTAAAGCATCATACTGTCTCCTTGGTGTGAGAAATCAAAAGATTAAACATTAGACATTGTGAAAAGGGAAGAAATTGTTTAAAAGGAAAAAAGGAACTAATTCAGTGGAAAGGGGAAAGGAAGTAAAAATGCGAGTTAGTTATACTATTAATGTTTCAGTTCATAGAAAATAATTGTGTTAATACCGACTGGAGAATATTTTGTGTCCCTATGTTTAAAGATAATAATATGCAATGTATTAACTATTGTAATTCTCCTATCACCTTATCACAATATTTTTTCCCTTTTTTTCCATTAAAACAGATAATTTTTAGGATTAAATGTGTTAACATATAATAACGCCTAATGAATTTTATATTCCTGTATAAAAGCTTAAAAATACTAATTTCTTTTTTCCTTTCTCCTTTCCTTTTTAATTGAAATCAGGTATTACTTGATATAATATAAAAACATGTAAAATGTAAACATGAATTGTTTTATGAAAAGATTTTATTTTGTTGTATCTAACTTCATACCAGCCAAGTCAATATAATTCACATGTTGAGGCCCTGCACCAATGTAGGTCCCTGTGGACTTGTTTAATTTAAACAAGTCTAACTTGTTACTGGTAGTTAAAGTTTTATATGAAAGTTACATTCCCATGTGTATTTAAGGGTGTTTGAGAACAGAATTTTCTCTGTAATACCAGCGTAACTGTAGACAAAGGGTTTATTGAACAAAATAAAAACTTGTTTCAGTATTTTCATGAATTAGCATCGGTTTTGCATAGCTTCACATTTCCTATATTCTCTGAAGCAATAACAAACCCTCACACTCCCGAGACCAGTCCTCTCCCAAATCATTAACTATTCTACAGTAAACTATCAACCATGACATGGGGTCAGCATTAATAAAGGAAGATGCCACTTGACTAGGAGGGTGAATCAGAGGTTCATTTCTCTTGAAGAGCCAGTGAGAGTGGGCAAGTTATTTAAATACTACATAATTTATTCTTCTGTGAAATGCAGCCAATAAGTACTATTCTTGCAAGGTTATTGCAAAGGCCGAATTAGGTGAAGTTGGTAAAATTATCATATAAAGGAAAAATAGTGAACCATTACATATTCTGCCTTGAGAGAAAGAGACAGTGAGTATTTGGATGGGGGCCCAGCGCTGCTTTCCTTGTGGTGCTGTCATAGCATGAAGATGAGCCTCACTCTGTTTCATCTTTACTTCCATTAGCTTCAGTGTCATGAGTCTTACTGTCTACAGCGTCATACCTTACCTGTGCACTGTGCACAGAATCAAAAGTAGAGGGAAAAGCAATGTGCTATTATTATTGCCAGGAATACAATAGCAATAAGAAATATTATTATGTGTTTCATTTAGTCCACAAAATTGAATGCCAGATACACATTGAATAAAACTGTTAATATATAATCAGCCTTTTGTGATAGGTATAATAATCCTCAACCTGTAAGTGAAGAAATGAGAGGTTAGCCATGGTGGTATCCTGCCCAGGATCATTCACTAAAACCTGGTAGACACTGTACTCTGATTCTGGCCACCCCAAAACAAGATCACCCCTGTGTGACAGCACCATATGCAAATGTTCTTGGAAAGATAGTTTTCCAGATAAATGAGAAAGATGTTTCAAGTATCAGTACTTTTTGGAGACAAAAAATACTTTTTTTCAGCTTTTCTAAGTATGATCTTTGTTTTAAAGATGATACCAAAATCTATTTCTTTCTTCTTTTTAAAGGAGAGGCCTTGAAGCCTATCTAGTCTAACACTCCAAATCCTCAGATGACATGGCTGATTCAAAGCTTCCTTGTATATAATAGATACCTCAACAATACCTCAAGGTATTCGGTGGACAGAAACACTTACACTAAACAGCAATGTGTCAGTGTTCTAGTTCATTCTAAGTATCCTCTATTCATTTATTTGTATAGATTTTTTTCTTTCTCTTTATTTTTAAACTATTGACCATCTCTTGCTGTGGTCATAAGGCATATGCCTTTCAGTGAATAACCTTTTTTGTACTTTATTCTGTGCTATTTTTAATTTTCTTTCAGATTGGAAACCAGGTAATTGTCAAAGACTGAATAACAAATATGAATAAATACGTTCTAAGCAAAGCTCTGAGAAGAACACTTAGGAATGAAGTACATAAGATTTTGTCATTTGGTTGACCTGACAGCTATTATTTGTATCTTGGATAATTTTGTCATAGAGATGAATTCTATAGAACTAAGAGATGAATAGTTTTTGTACAGAAACCTTTTCTCAAAGAAAGCAGAAGTCATACTTCCAAATAAATCTATTCCCTCTCCTAGGTCCCCTTAAGCAACCCTTAGAGCAAGCTAACTCCACCTGTTTTTCTAACTTACTCTCCCTGTGTTTTTAAAAAGTATAGTCAAATCATTCTTTACCCTTTACTTCAGTTGTCATTTTCCAGCTGGAAAGCAGCAAATTTGATCATTCTTACAGAAACAACGTCTGTTGCTAACCCCTCAAGCTGATGTACCGATTTTATTTCTTTCAGCCAAACATTAAGGAACATGTGTTTATATGTATATCTTTCCCTTTATATTAGTAATAAGTGGGTCATTAAGAGCTATATAATGAGACAATGTAGTTTTCTGGCCTGATAAGTCCCAGAGTTTCATTATCAAATTCATCTTACATGCCAGTCATTCAATAGCGTGGCAGTTTCTCCTCTCATCCATGCAGTATTATTTAATTTCATTTAAATGGAGTTTTCTCTATGATCATAATCATCATCTTCATCGCCACCACCATCAGGAAGCATTTATTACCTACTGCACTGCATATGGTGCTATATCCGGTGTGGTTCCACACAATTCCATCACCATGAGCCTCATCCAGAGAAGACCATGAAGGACTTGGTGATTACTAAAAATAGTGAGATTTGAGTCTAAATCCAGACCTCAGTATTGAACAGCTGGTGAGCTGGAACATAGCATTTTCCTTTCCTGGACCCTAATTTGCCTGAAAATAAGACAGATGATTTTCATAATCTCTCTGATTCCTGTCTTCCTGTAATTTTGAATCCTCTTTTAGATTTGATCAGAATCATTTCTAGTGAGAAGATTAGCAGAGGAGAGAGTTGGTCTGGAACTTCAAATAACTGGCTATTCTCAGAGGAGGAACTAACCTGTGTTCCATGTCAGAGTTGTCTATGCTGAACTTTATTTCTTTCCCTGGACTCAGGTTAGTGTCTGTGTTCTCAACACCTGCTGCCAACCTTATCCAACTGTTTCTGAGCTTGTTTCTCTTGTGTTTAGTATTCTTGCCATATCAGACTCTCAACTTCTACTGTTTTACTCCTTCCAGCCACACAAGGGGCTATGTCCCTGCTAAAGCATTGGTCTTGAATGCTTCTGAGAGGCTGGCTTAGAGGTTCCTGGATCCCTATTTTTGGAATGGTGTCTGATCCCTTTGAAATGGTTCTGGGATAGAACCTGAGGACAGTTCATCCATGTTACCAGGTCACCAATGAATACCCAGAGGACTGAGAACTGAGGCTGATCAGGTAGGAAATTATACTGTGGAAAACAAATAGAGAAAATGAGAAGAACCCAAAATGACTTGGAGATTAATGGAAGATACTCAAAGAAATGGACAACTCTAAATAGTGGTAGATACAAAAGCAAGAACCTTCAAAGGATATCTAGGTTGGATCCAACAGGAACACAGGAAAGATGGGCAACAGGAGGGGTAGGAGGCAAAGGGCTAAAGAATCTAAGGAGGAATACCATGGTTCATGCAATGAAATATGGCTGGAGGAATAGAATTGTCACAACCATCCTTACCTATGTATAAATTAGACTGAATCAAGACCATAAGTCTTATATATAAGCAGTAACCAAATAGTTCTTGTAATAGTTAATTTGCTTTTGCTGTAACTTAATGCTAAGTGCTTGTCACCCATTATTTTCTCATTGAATATTTTCATCTAACTCTGCTATTCATGTGGTAAAGTACACATAACAAAATTCCCTAATTTAATTAGTTCTTTCTGTTTTTCTTTTTTATGATGGGAGTACTTGAGATTAATCCCAGAGCATCTACACTGAGATAGTATCTCCAGACTCTCATTATTTCTTACTTTTACACTTGGTCTTGGTTAAGTCCCTAAGTGGCCCATGCTGGGCTCCAACTTGCCTTTCTTTTGCCTCTGCTGCCCACAGTGCTCGGACTACATGCACCATCCAGCCCTGCTTAACTGATTTCAACTGCGTAATTCCATGGCGGTAGGTACATTGACAGTGTCGTTTAATATCACCTTTCTCTATCTCTAGAATTTTTCACTATCTCAACAGAAGCTCTGTGATCATTAAACAGTAACTCTCTTTTTCTCCCTCTCACTAGTTCTTACCAGATGGCAGCCCTTGGATGGTGGTGGCAGATATACCATCTCCCCAGAAGTATAACCCAGCCAGTTTCATCTCCTTTGCTGCTTTGCCATGTTCCAGATAGGATAGCAGCATACATTTTTAGGGTCCTATGGTACAAAACCATGCACTCACCATAGAGAACATATGAGGTTTTTGGGGGTGTGACTCACATTACATGTGAGTCTTAAAAATGAGGAAGGAGCAGATTTTTATCTACTACTTCAAATTTACCTTACAAAGTATCTACTAAATTCAATGGCAGATGTTGTAAATCTTGACATTTAAATTATTTTTTCTCCTTCTCTTCTCTAACAAAAGCATGGTAGTGAATTCAGAAGTTAATAACTTCCCCAAATTCATAAAACTTCATAAATTCATAAGTTGAATTTTGTGCTTTTCACCACTATCTAGCACTGTCATACAAATGGTCATTTCCTTGAAGAAAATCAATCTTTTCCAATATTGTTTTCCTTTTCTTTTTAAAATTAATCAAGGGTCTATTCTATTGACCACCAAAACTCAGAAGAGGCACTTTTGAGGATTACTTTAGTATTTCACATCCATTTTATCAAACTACATAAAATGTAAATCTCCAGGCTCCAGGGACCAGTTGCGAGTTGGTTTCAAATACCACAGAACACATAAATCTTTCTCCTCTCTTCTTCTTCCCCTCACCCTATATCTACTCACTCTTTGACCTCCCCGCAAAAAGCACGACTGCCTTAAATTGAGAATTTTCCTTTCCATTAAAAAAATACACATTTTAACCCCTCATCATATTTCAGGATGAAGTTAGTCAGCCTTTTTAGTAAGCTTACTTACTGCCCCAGGTGAGAAGCAGCTTACAAAAATATAAACTGCCAGAGAGACACACCGTGGATCAGAAACTGGAAGTTAGAACATTCAAAATGATTTAGGAATGCAGACCAAATTTGCTTATTTGAACTAGTGGAGGGGAAGGTCAGGTGAAACCATTAAAAAATCTAGATAAGGAAATATTTTGAAGAAATAGTGTTTTACAATTTTCAAAGACACCCGATAGTTTAAGTTTGTTTCACTATTTATCCATCCATGCTACTTCCAACTCAAGTCTCATAAGCATCTAAGGAACAGACTGAACTATTTTGTAATTAGCATAACTGTTCTGAAGAAAGCTCAATTGCTGAAGAACTTGAAAACAATTTTTTCGAAGTAATCTTGTTTAGGTCACTGATTGGTACTTCTCTTATAAGAAAAAAGTTGCTGACTAAAGGTAAATTTTAGCCAAGAGTAATACAGTTTCATCATCACATCATAATTAGCCTTAGCCCAGTACAGATTAGCCTTGTTTCAAGTTTCAATTGTTATACCCCAAATAGCATAAATAAACATATGATTAATTAAATAGTGAAGTTTGCTTTCACAGTATAATGACTTTTTCCAGAGAAAAATAAAGCAAAAGGAAAAGAGGTTCTTGGGGTGCTATGTATAAAATAGCATCAATGACTAAAAAGACAAAAACTCCACTTTACAAAACAAGAATCCAGCTTCAGCCAATATGAGAACATGCAAGAGTTGAAGCACATATATTACTTTCCCATTTGGATAAGTCCTTTGTTTCACATTACTTATTCTATTTTCAAATGTCATGCTCCTAACACAAATGTGATTTTCACTGATGCTCTTCAGCTTTGTCAGGCTACCCACCCTCCTCCTCCTCTTCCTTCCTACATTTAATTAAAACCAGCATTCAGCCATACTAAAGAGAAACCCTATTTACATAACACGAAGAAAAACAATTTTTAAAAGCCCACATTAATCATGAGCTTTAGAGAAAGTCACCATAAATAGAATGTATCTAGTCAAGCGACAAGCTCCAACAATTTAAGAAAAATATGTCTTTCCAACCACAAGGACACCAGTGTTAGTGAGGAACATAGGTCTTTTTGTTCCACTGAGTCATCGTTTTTATACAAAGATTCCAAGATCTGCCTACTGTGATAGACAATAATGCATATTCAAAGTTGTTTCATCTACCCACAAAATATAGTGAAATATAAGCTTTACTTTATGGCTTTTACAGGAACAAAAATATAGGACCTATTATGTGTCAAGCAAAGTACTCAGCACTGTAGAGATTACTTTATTCAGTCATCCCCATTGGCTCCATGAAGTTAATCAATTTTGTTCAACTTCAAATTGAACTTTGAACTCAAGGAGGTTCTATTGTCCTAAAAGTCTCTACTTTCTTGCCAATAGAGATGCAGGGACATTTAAAAAAATATATACTGTGCATTCAAAGTTTCCTTCACGTTATGTACTTAATTCTTTTGTGGTAATTTCATTTCAACCATTTACTCAGAACATTTTGACCAAAATATAGGAAAAATATAAGAACAGTGTCAGAGGCAGAATCCTCAATCAAACAAGTGACCAACACAGAAAGAAGAATGCAGATTAACCAAGAGGGAACAAAAGAAGATGACTTCTTTAACAAATGGTGCTAAGAAAATGGGGATTTACAAGTGGAAGATTGAAACTGGATTGCTATCTAAGCTGGGCAAAAGTCCAATTCACCTGGATCAAACCTCTAAACTTAGAGCCTTAAGTTTTGAAAGTGCAAGAAGAAAACATAGGGAAACATCAAGATAGAGGGGTGAGCAGTGGCTTATTTTGTGGTTATGGGTATGGTCTTCAGCACTG
Source organism: Hydrochoerus hydrochaeris (assembly GCA_004027455.1). Taxonomy (NCBI): domain Eukaryota; kingdom Metazoa; phylum Chordata; class Mammalia; order Rodentia; family Hydrochaeridae; genus Hydrochoerus; species Hydrochoerus hydrochaeris. Next base: position 63,000 of record PVLA01000904.1, on the reverse strand, counting down.
AATGTGGCTGTGCTCTATCACTGAGATTCATCTCCTGTGATTTCTTTATTGAGACATGGTCTTTCTAAATTACTAAACTGAGTAGGCTGGGCTTCTGCAGAGCCAGCCTCCCAGAGTTCAGGATTATATTTATGCATCACCATGCCCAGGTGACAACCTCTTTAACAGGACTCTGATATCAGGAAATAATAGCAGCAATCAACAAACAGAGTTGCATCAAATTAAAAACTTCAGTACAGCAAAAGATGCATTCAATAGAGTGAAGCGACAACCTAAAAAATATTAGAAACTCTTTGCCAGCTACTTTTTCAACAGAAAATTAATGCACAGACTATATAAAGAACTTCAAACAAATCACAAAAGTAACATGTATGAGCAAATTAAGTTCAAATGGCCAATAATTACATGAAAATTATTCGGCACCTTTAGTCATCAGAGAAATGTAAGTCAGAACTACATTTGAGTTTTATCTCTGTCATTCAAAATGCATCTCATAAAGAATACAAACAAAATAAATACTGAAAAGAATGTGGGGAAAAGGAACCCTTACACACTGTTAATGGAAATGTAAATTAACACAACCGCTGTGGAAATCAGTATCAAAGTATGCCTCAAAAACCAAAAAATATAGTTACTGTATGATCCAGCTATACCATTCCTCCGTGTGCACTCAGAGAAATTAAAATCACATATTTCAGTGATATCCGCATTCCCATGTTTATTGTGGCACAGTTCACATTAGCCAAGTTATGAAATGAGCCTAGGTGTCCCATGCAGATGAATGGATAAAGAAGACATGGTACATACACAATGCTACATTGTTTAGCCATAACAAAGATTTAAGTCTTGCTAGTTGCAGGAACTGGAGATCATCATATTGTACAAAATAATCAAGACTCAGAAAGACAAGTAGAGCATATTTTCCCCCAAAAGGCAGAATCTAGACCAAAGAAGATGATATGAAAGTAGGAAGAGAAACAGTTAAACAAGGGGAAGGAGACTGGCAGAGAGGGAGGGGGAGAATGAGTAGGGCTATAGGAGGGGTTGGTATGATCAAAGCATGCATTATGAATATGCCACAATTTATAGAGAAAGAAAAGAAAAATTTTGTCATGTTACTGTTGCATTATTTTACTTTCTGAGATATGATTTGTTAACTCTGTATGACAAATACAGGTTTATATTTATTTTGTCCGCCACTGTCCAAGAGATACAATAGACATGGGTGAAGAAATTTAGGCACGGAGAAGATAGGTCATTTGCTTGACATCACAACAGAACTGAGAGATCCTGGATATTTAGTATTTACCTCATTGCTGTATTCTCAGTGAAATAAAAAAAAATTTCACATTATGATCAGGTCAAAATTATGTAAAAATGGATGGTTGGAATAGCTGTTTTATTGGCTAAAACAGCTTTTACTACTTTGTGCAAAGCTCTGACAGATAACTGAATAATGTTACTGTTTATTCAACAATAGTTTCTGGTCTTATTATATGTCAATAACTACAGGGTATCATTGCTGAGCTTGAGCCAGACTGTATTATAAGGATGTTACACCCCGGTGGCAGAGGTTGAGAAGGAAACTCCTGAAACCAGTGTGACCGAGCAAGCTGAAGGAGAGCCTTCACGGAATACCCTTCTGGCTCTCTGTTCTAAAACACCTTGAGCCCCGAGCAAGTGGAGGACATCAGACTGCAGTGAGTCCTCTTCTCTCCACTCCCTCCTTTTTTTTTTGTAGCAGGAATTGAACTCATGACCTTGTGCTTGCTAGACAGGTGCTGTGCTATTGAGCTATACTCCCAGCCCTTTTAAACTCTTAACTCTTCTTAACCATTGCTCAGAAAAAATACACTGGTGCTGGAGCAGGAATGGGTAAAATGTTGGTATAACAGAGACACTGAACAAGCATCTCCTTACCATCTCCCTTAACCCCTAAAGGGGGTATAGGAATGCATGCAGGAGTGCAGAATAACCTTTATGATTGTTCATCTTACATCAAGGGTTTGGGCTTGTCCGATATTCAAACAAATCTTCTCTTCTCACAGATTCGCACCCAAAGTTCCATCTATATCTTTACCTATTAAATTCATGGCTTGATATAAACATTTCATGTGAAGTGAAGGTTGAGGGTTTCCTTACCAATTATTCATCTATTTCTTAATTTGAATTTAAGAAGTGTGAAATTATTTTTCTGGAGGTGAAAGTGGAGACCTTGTAAGTGTGTGGTATAAAGAAATCAAGGTACTAAAGACTCACAGCTCATAAAAGATATTGGCCCAAGACTAGCTAAAGAATTAATGCAGAAGTTGTTTTTATCCCAGGAAGATATGTTATGAAAACAAGAAAAATTATTTAACAGAGTTGCCAATAGTAGCAAAGAGTCACACAAACACCTTTCAAGAATATATGTCTCCAATAGTTGCTACTCCTGGATGTATATACGTGATCACTGTTTTTGTTTTTCTCCAAAATTAGTATAAAGGGAACTGACAAATTTCACTCTTAAGACTTCAAATATTACTTCAAGTCATTCGTCTTCTAGTTCAAAAAATTTTAAAAAGTACTGATGACAGAGAGACATATTGCCCTCTAGACTCTGGAACAAGCATACTTTATCTAGATCGTATTGCTCTACCTAAAGTCAGCCTTTTAAATTGCATGTATGGTTTTAGTTAAGACAAAGAAGGTCAAATAGGAAAGGGCCATCCACTCAGTGTGTCTCTCCACATTTGAAAAAAAAAAAGAAATAAAAGTAAATTAATAGTTTTCTTTCACTATTGAGGATGTTGAGGTCTGGGGAGATTAAGTACCTGTTCAAGTTCACAGAGCAACCAGTAAGCACAGAGCTTAGAGAAACTCACATCTTGAAAATTCTCTCCCACTCAAAAGTTCATAATCTTCCCACTCTACATTCTCCTTCCTGTGGGTCTCCCTTTGGTTTGCTCATCAGACATTAATTTGGGTCATATTTCCCTTCCTCAAATTTTTAACTAGGGTTAAAAATTTAATAAATAGAATTTACTTTTTTTATTTTAGCTTATCTTGATTAACCAATAGATTAAGCACCTGTTTTTCAGTAGTCTTACTTAAAATAATTTCATATTTTTGTGTGTCTTCCTCAAAATACCAAAAAAATTTAAAACAATTTTAAAATATTTTGAAAGTGTAATTGTCACCCTCATGCCTAATGATGATCCCAGGATGGAAGTCTCCAACTGTGGTCAAATTGACTGGAGCTTTCAGCAAGGAGTAGGGCATTTTCTGGTCAGTATAGGACTGAGAAAATGATTCAGCCCCAGAATGTCTTCCATTACTACTATTTTTGAAACTGAATTGGCAAAATCTGAATGTGGCACTATCTTTATGATTCTAATGCTTTCTGTATTACTTTTATGTTTGCCAACACAGCAATATCAGTTGGGACTTAGGTATTACATCTGATTCCTGAGCAAGAGCATAGCAGAAACATGACCACTGCTGTAGATTCCCCAGGTTTAGAGAACAACGTCAGGATACTGATACTGTCTATGCTCATCCACCTTCTGTAAAGTATTCAGAGTATCAAAAAAGGCTCATTCATTACAGCAAGTCAGCCACAAAACTGACATCATCAAGTATAATGATAAACAAGGTCCCAATCTATGATGAGTAATTGTTCAAACGTCTTACTGTGTTTGGATTGGATAGGTCTTTCTCCAGTGTTCCATGCAGAAAATTCTAAAAGAAAAACTCAGTTCCCTTTCTCTCAAACAACAACAAATAGTTTTGAAATTGTTTCTCTCACTTTCCCAGCACTGACAGAAGTAGCTCAGGAACCCCAGGGAGATGAGGGTACAGCCCTCACCCTTACAGAGTTTAGGTTCATCTCTGTTTGGAGTTTTTCATAAAATTACCTTTGAATATTGAATATGAAATGTAACTGGAATGTGGCATCTTCATATATGAAGCAGCTAAATTGTGTTTTTTTTATTCCAGTAGCTCATTTCAAATGTACTTAGCATTGTCCTGGATTCATGATTCTTATGAGTAAGCAGATGTTGATCTGGCATATGGTGCCCATTCATAAATTTCTCTAACCTTTCCCTGGTGTACAAGTCATAGACTATGATGGGTTCCGGTGACCAGTCTTTGTAGTTGCCCTCAAGGAGCTCTGGGGCACTGGTCCCATTTGTTTGTCTCGGGTGGGTAAATTAGTGTTTTGGGCATCCATCCATCTATAGCATGTCCAGATGGAGGGTGGCAGGTTGGTTCAGGCTCTGAGAGAGGCACCCAGGGAAAGCAAGAGCTGCCAGAGCTTTCTGTCCTCCACAGCCTGCAGGTGGTGACTGAAGGAGCTGAGCCGAAGATTTCAACTGCACAGAGCAGGCGGAGACAGTCACAATGAAGAAAGTGATTATTTGACAAAGAAGGAAGCAAGATCCAAACGCAAGAGCTCACAAAACAGACCTGGGAAAATTAGAGATATCTAGAAAAAGCAAAGGAAGTGAAGCCTCTCCTGATACAAAGTACAAGTGTGCACTCTTCCTCTTCCTTCCATCCTCTTCCTTCTGATGATAGCGATGGAACAAATGATCTGAGTGCAAGAGATCCTGCACTTTTAGATATTTTGTTTTCAGTTCATTATCTTTAGTCTTATCTTCCAATACATAGTGCAAAAAATTTGAGAATGCAAACTATGTTTTTTCAACCTTCTCCTCCTTTGCAAAACACCCACTACCTTGCTAGATGCCATACGCATTTAGTAATCAAACATAGACTCCATGATATATTGAAGGTGACCACCAATCAACACTGCCATGATATCCATTATGGTTACAGTCTCAGTTTATAATTTGCAGCCATGTTCATCACATAATTTGATAGATTACTATGGTTATTTCCAGGAAATCACACTAAATGATTATTTAAATGACTCACCAAAGTCTTGTGGATTTTAAAGAAGAGTGATAGTTTTTATTTTCTGACTCATATTCCAGCTGAAGCTAGATTTAACTTGAACTTTAATTCTAGAACAAAATAATCCTAGAATGTTAAAAATTGTTTTTTATCCTTTAAAAAGAAAGTTCAGGCAAGTTATAAGTCATATTTACATATTTTAGTGGTAGGATAGGCTTACAAGTACTCCAGAAATTACAATCAATGGTGAGTGTGCAGCCCTATTTTTGCCTCTTAGTAACTGTCACTCATCCACCCTGTTATTTGTCTTTTCTGTGCTGGAGGCTGATCCTCTGAAGTCCCATCAGGATAATGTCTAATCATGGAGAGCAGAGAGGTATGCATTGAAGAAACACGTTAAGTAGTAGAACAGTGTGCACATCAGTAAGAATGTAAAAGAAGATGCCTCAAACTCTGACTGGCCAACAGAGAGAAGGTTATAAAAGACAGTGACCATGGACTGAACCTTGTAAAGTAGTAAGACAGGATAAAACAGAGTCACAGGCAAAGAAACAACATACACAATAGGTGATATATAAAAGAATACAGGATTTTTTTAAAAAATTCCGGGTTTACTAACTATATTTCCCTTTGATGTTTTCTTTATCTGCCAACATTTCCTAAATTTCAGTTAGTAAACACATATTTATTAAACATTGAATTCATCTCAAATATTACCATTCCTTTATTTTCTACCCCAGTTTTTCTTCACATGACACCTGTAGAACTACCGGTGTTTCCCACCCTGAGGAACCCATATACCCTGGTCATTCAAGACAGAATCAATGAGTAGATGCTAAGGCATTTATGTGAGAGGAACTGTGTGCCATGGGAGGTACAAAACTACATAAAGCAACATCCTTGCCTGCACAGAGCTTGAATTCTTACAGATAAGACAGGTATAAAAATAAGTATAATATATAACCTCATGGACGTGCTGAATGAGAAACATAAAACAAGCTGCAGGCATTTGAACAGTGTAGTAAAACTCCACTATGTAATGGTTCATTGGTACAAATGTTTGGATATACTATAAATGAAATTTTGATGCAGACAGAAATAATGAATGAATCAATTAGCCATTGGTACAAATGTTTGGATATACTATAAATGAAATTTTGATGCAGACAGAAATAATGAATGAATCAATTAGAAAACAGCAAATTTTTTTTTCCAGATGAAACCCTGATAGGACAACTAAGTCTCAGGCTTCGAACTCTCCCCAGGATTTAAAACAGCAAGGTTGTAGTGGTTGGCACTGGAAAGGGGATCTGAAATAGTAGCATCAAACTCCAGCAAATCACTGTCAAAGGCAGGGCTAACGTACCATGTGAAGTTTTCCCATAATGTCACCGATAGAAGGAAAAATGCAGAACCAAGCTACCATTTAGGGAGGGTGCTAGAGCACTGAGCTGAAGACACCCTAGATCAGAGTCTATACAACACATCTTGGGACTCATTCACATCTTCTCAGGTATTTCCATACTTGCTCATGGCTTCAGTTACGGTCTTTATGTAGCCTACCTCTTTTCCCCTTCAGAGATTTACATTTGTATACTGGCCTATTCAACCACTCCCGTGGGTATCTATTTCCAAATATCCTGATTCTCTAAACCCATTTTCTGCATTTTATAGTTGTTCCATTATCCATTACTCATCTCTGTTGAATGCGAAACCTAGAAAGCATTATGGTTACTACTTTATCCCTCTTCCCACCAATGACCAAACTATCACCAAATGAAGTAAATTTGTCTCTAAATTAGCTTTTGATATTGTCTCTGTGGCCATTCTTCTGATCTAGAAAGACTGAATTATTATTACTTCCTCACAACTAGTTTAAATGGTCCAAAATTCATTTTCCACACTGCTCGTAGTGTGATCTTTGAACAATGGAAACATGGAGACACAACTAGGCTGGTCATGACACTGCTCAGAATAAAACTAAAGGCATTAGCTTGCCTTCTGATCTTGCCTTATCTAACTTATCCTGCCCTACTAATCGCATTATCCATCTTTTTTTTCTCCTCACACTTCCCGTAAACCAGTCTCTAGTGACCATCTCTTGATATCAAACATTCCACATTCTTGCCTAGTGCAGGACATTGACTCATGATGTTCCCTCAAGCTGGCAGGGGCTACTCCTCATTTCTGGAACCACACTCTGTAAATCATGGTTCTCCTAAATCCATCTTTGACTTATTTCTAAAGCTCAGGGTTTATTTCCCTAAAAAGGTTTCCATGGTGTCTGTATTCCACTCTTATCTTCAATCTGTGGTGGACTCTTTGAATACATACATTGTTCTAGGAGTATGCATCTTAGTTTGTGATTAACTATTCATCATTGGTTGTTTAATTAGAACTGATCTTTTTGGGCAGACTGTAATCTGTATGAGGACACAAAGCTACATTTTTTTTTTTTTGCTTTCTCTTTTGTCTCCCTCATAGGTGTATCTGACCCATTATAATCATACAACATGAACAGGTTACAGAATAAATGAAGCATAAGTAAATAAAAATTTAAATACGTGGAGAACATCAGAAGTCAGGTAAGAGATGATGGAAGCCAAGTGCAAGCTTATCTAGACAAAGATCTATCAGTGCCAAACTTTTTAAAGCCAGGTACCAGTTTTCTTTTTATTCTCATCTGTTAGAAGCATCACTCCTGAAATGTTATTTTGTGAGTGGACACTTGAGTACTACATTTTAGCAGGTATTTTAATATATGCGCTTATATTATATGGACATGATTGTATCCAAGGCAGTGTGAAATTCAGATGATGATGATCCATGGTACTCAACAAGAAAATGAAAGCAATCGGGACATTGGCTTCTACTAATGCAGCTAAGTCTGTCTTCATTTGAACAGCCAGGACTTGAAGAGGAAATTCTTTTACAGTAACTTCTGTTTTCCATAAAAATGATACATGTTAACTGTATAACTGTGGTGGATTCAGATAGCACAGACAACAATAAACAATAAAGAAATCATGCACTGGAATACCACCAACGCTTTAGTAAGCATCCTCCCAGATAGATATATGCATTTTAACGTAAATGAAATCACATTTTATATCAACTCATTATGTTCCCAAAAGGAACTACTTGATTTTAGCAAAAGAGATAATGGAGATGATACTAGAAATTTTTCTGAGGACATGTACATAACCATGGTGGAGGTAGCATTCTCAGTCAAGAAAAGAAAACTGGTAATGTTCTAAAGATTCTGTTTTGAGCCTTTCAAACAGTTCAGATCTACAATGAATCAAACTCAAAACTGGAAATACACCTTCAGTGTTTAATAGATCACAGATGATGCCTGTGACAGGTTTGCTGTTCACTTGTAAGTGAAGAACCAAGTCTCAAAAGCGAATGGCAGTTGATGGGGAAGAAGGCACAGACCTTAAAGAAGGTCTGTGTCTGTTCAGTTTAGACATTCCTCGTGATCGCTGCAGAATTTCAAGGCAAGAACCTCGAAGGAAAATTAGCAATTCATTAGCGGCCAAGTTTGAAAAGTCACCATGGTCACCGTCTCATGAGGCTTTCTGGTCCAAATTTCCAAGAAGAAACAAAATATCTCCATTAACTGGTGGCAAATATCCCAGTGCAGTGCTGGAACTGAGGATTTGTTGATTGCTGACACTTGAGAGAGAGTAGTGATTCATATTATGAAAAGACTAGATTTTTTTTTTCAAGAGATGCAACTTGGTAACTAATTTTTGTCTCTCCCTGCCAGTGTAACCGTTTGAATGTTAATTTAATTTTACAGAATATCATTTATGTAAATGTAATTAGAAGGGAAACATGATCTGGAGATGCACAGCACCAAAGAAAATTTATTACTCCAAGGGGTATTGCTCTAATCATTCAACTGCAATATTGAGTTTCCCCAGATTTAATCTAAAAGCAATAAATTACAAAAGGCTAATGCCCTGCCCCACAACAAGCTGTCATGAACCCAAGTTTCAGAGAGGGAAACCAGAAAGAGGTAGAGAAGGGAAAAAAGCCTGAACTTTATGTCAGCAACAGGCTACCACCAGCTTCATATTTCCTGATATAAAACTCGAAAGAGACAGCATTTCTAGGGAAAAATAAAAAGATCCATTTCCTAAACAAAAATAAAAAAGGTGACTTCCAAATGCCTGCTGCTTTTCCCTCCATAAATTTAACCAGGGATTTTTTTTTACTTGTTATTAAATGTTATTCTCAATTTTGGAAGTTCAGGGCCCTGTGTTTCCTAAGAACAAAGGGATGTGGGATTCCAGCCAGGCTGAAATGGCCCCTCACCTTCACCTTATGGCTCTGCTGTGCTTTTGCAGAGAAGAGGAAAAGACACAGTCTGATGAATGTCAAGGTCCATATTGCATTCCATCACGTGCATGCCGGAAAGTCAGTTCTCTCGGGGCACCTTGCCAGCCCAGAGAAGCCAAGCCTGCAAAAAGAAAGTGCTCTTCAGGCTCCTCTCCTATTCGTGGTGAGTGAAAGGTTGTGATAGGAAAAACTTGGGGGTGTAGGTGGTCTCCCTGTTGCCTAAGCCCCGGCCATGAACTAGAATGTGACTGAGACTATCAGGTACTTTCAGCATGTTCAACAATTGTCATGATGGAAAGGGAAATAAAATCATCGATCTGGCTACCCAAAAAGAAACCGTTAGCCAGGTGTTTAAAAATGCCAGTGCCTGGGTTCCAGCACAGAGCAATTTAATTAGGAGGCAGTGTGGTTAGGACTTGTGCATGGGCATATTTTAACAGCTCCCCTGATGATTTTAATGTGCAGTCCACAGTGAAAATGATAGGCTGAGATAAAGGTGGATGACATGTAATGGAATGCACCATTTTAAAGGGAGTAGGTATTCAAGAGGTTGCTATGTCACAAAATCATTCTAGTGAGCAAGGATTTCTCAGACAGGACAAAGGTAGAAGAGACACGTAACTTTCAAACAAAACAGATTGTAGCTGTTCAGGTATGCAGCAGTGGCCATCAAATAAAACCATATCATTTCAATGTGATTTCAAAAACCCTGAGCACAATACTACAGCTTACCTTATCTTCCTAAGGCAAGAGTTTGACCATTATAACTATAAAGAATTTCTGAGGGGAAAATGTCAAGTCCTAAAGTAAATTCTATATTTCTTTCATTATCCAGAAATTCTTTGATGCTGTTTATTTAAATTTTGGTCCTGGATTTTTAAAAATAATAATTAGTGGTTTAATTAAGAAATAAATGTGTCTCTCAAGAGTATTTTTAAAGTTCAGAGATGAACGGAGATTATAATCCTATCAGTATTTCCTGATTTTACATGTGTGATTAGTGGTATATGAAGGTTTTTTTTTTTTAATTTCAGTATTTTTTTTAGCAGTAGAAGAAATTTAAGTAGAAGTTGACACCTATACTCTTGTAGAAACTATTTCTTGGAATTGAACTAAAGTATTGGCTTAATAATACAAAAAGCTCTCTAATAGAGCAAAACTCATGAAAGTTCTACATGAACAAAATTTGTGTTCTTAAACTTTAACTAAATACAAGAAGAAAAAATAAACTAAATGTTAAACAATAGAGTATTCAATATGCATATTATGTTTTATTATCTGTAAACTACCCACCATGCACATATTAGCACACGGTTTACTATCTGAATGGATTTGAACTTACCTTCCTCTTCTCCCAAAACCGATTTAGTAAAGATAAGAAAGCAAGCTTATTTAAAAGCTAAAGTACTTTTCAATGCTGTTATGGAGTATTTACACAATATAAACCAATGCCTTTTTGCTCTGCTGTTACTGGGTTCTGGGGTGCAGGAGTTTCCTTTTAGTGGTGATTTGTAAGTCCCTTCTGTCCCAAAGAACTGAATGAAACAAGTATAAAAATTAAGAAAGGTAAAGGAAAAATGGGCTCTGCAGAATGAGTTTGGGCCAAGTAAAAAAGGAGGAAAAAATTAAAAATTTTTAAATAATTAAAAAATTATGGACCTGCAGCATAGAGTGGGCCATCATGGAAAGGCACAATGTGAGTATTTCATGGCCGCAGTCTCTTTTTCATATTTCCTACACTGGTGTCACATCCAGATCATCTTATTAAAAACCTGCTGGAGTTCTCCCAAGAAGTCCACATGCAAGGTTCTGAGAATTGTTCTGTGTCATGTCCCAGGGTCTTGCCATGCTTCCTTTCCCAGCCAGTTTTATCCATGCCCTGCCCTCCTGCCTCACTGCTGTATTGTGGATCTACAGGGAGGAAGTGAAACTTTGAAGAGGGGGAGCCTACTGGGAGGTCTTTGGTCACTATGGATCTACCTAGAAAGAGATGGTGAGGTCTTAAGCCCCGCCTCTTCCTCTCTTTCATGTTCCGGTTGTCAGATGAAATGTTTTGCCATGTTCTGCCATCATGGTGTGCTGCCACCAGGCCAAAACTAAGGAAGGGAGCCAGTCAAACACGTCCTGAAACCTCCAAAACTATGAGCGGAAATGAGCCTTTTCCTCTTCATAAACCTTATTTTGGATTTTTTAAAATAGTAATAGAAGCACATACCTACTGAGCTCAGTACTCATTTCACCTCCAAACCTCACTGACTGACATAGAGATTCTGTAAGAATCAGTACCTTTTGGCCACAGGAAAAGTGATCTACAAGAGAGAGAGAAAAGGAGCCTATGCAGATTCTTATTCCATTCTTGGTTTTATATCTCTGCTGATTTCAATATTCTTTAAATTACACTTGTTAAACAAAATAGGACAATAGATCAAATTGAATTGAATTGGCAAATAATTCAAATAAAGGAATATTTTCTTTACCTCCCAAGCTGGGAGTTGATTCTCTTTTCCAGTAACAAGTATAGTTTTATAGTTTTTGTGCATTATGATGATTATATATCATTTCCCAGTGGACATTTTTCTCCCAAAGCAAATATCTCAAGGGTGTTAAATTAAGTATTTTGTTGTCAGAGTCTGCTCTGTATTACCTTACAAATTTAATCAACTTGTTACTTTTCTCATTGCAGATATTTAATTATTAGCTGGTTCATCTCAGGAGTCAACTAGATTGCACATAAGAGGTAGCATAGCCCATCTTTTCTGCAGTGTCATAATGTGCTAAATAACATCATCCAAAGTCACCAAAATCAAAACAATAAAAATTTTTCACAATGATCCTAAAGTAATAGTAAATACTTTCAGCAGCCACCCGGGTTTGCCACAACTTATATAGAAGAATTTACATTTTAGTTCCCATATTAAATCACAGCTAACAACATTATGCCCTCAACACCAACATCAGTGACCAACAAACCTTTTCTACAGAAACAATTTAGAATTTACTTATTCTTATCAATTGCTACAAATCCAATTTTCAACTAAAAGTTAATTACATGTGCCTAATTTTTATAAATTTCGAGGTTAACTACAGAGCTGAAATAATATGAAATGCTGAGTGATTAAACAAGAAAATTTCATAGACTACCTAGTATGAAAAATACAACCTAAGCTTTCACACATCCCCCTACTTTCTTTATTTTAAATTACAGTAATTTACCAAGATTGTCTGGGCTTTGATCTCCAAGTTTCAGTTAAATTAACCTATTGAGGTAGAGCTTTTGCTAAAATATAAATTCTCAGTGTCAGTGAGAACCTTGCGTGGGAGAGGATAGAACCAAAGGTAGAAAAAGAAACCAGGCTGGGCTAAAGCAAGCCTTCCTTATCAATGCCATTGCCCACTTCATTTACAGCACCAGAGATTGGTACGGTTGCATCCTCCAGAAACACTCTCCAGGTGTCCACCTTTACTCCAAAAGGAAATGGCTGCTGATTCTTTTGGCATTTCAATGATCATGGAGAAGGCAATTACAAGCTGGGCTAACATTTGAGCAGGATTGATAGATTCCATTTAGGTCAATGTGTGGATTATGCTTCCCCCTCTAGGAAACTTGCTAAGGTCAGAAGGTTACAGGGTAAATAAATGCCATCATGTGGCAGAAGTTTTTATACCTCGTGCCCTTCTCTGGACTTCTTGTCCCAGGTGTTAGCATCAGGCTGCATGGTTGCCTGACTTGGTGCTGCACACCAGGGATCGAACTCGTAACTTCACGCTTGCCAGGCAGGCACTTACACCGCTGAGCTAAATCCCTGGCCCAAGAAATTAAAATTTAAAAGGTACAACACACAGTGTTTGCTTTATAAACTATTATATTTCAAAAGGTGGAATTAATACAACAAGGTGAACTTTGTTGGGGTCCCTGAGGAGCTACATAACCATTTTGATGATTTTTTTACCCTCTATCAAGTAAAGATTTTATCATATCAATAGGATCATAAATTTCAAAATATGAGGGACAAAAAGTAAACTAGAAAGCATTTCAGCTCATAGTTGATGTAGACAATGTGCTTATTTCAAGTCCTTTGGGAAGTGCATTTAAAAACACTACTAGTGTGAAAACTCTGCCTGGGTCTTGTACATTCATTTTACTTGATCTGTGGAAGCCTAGAACTATTATTTTTTAACTTTTGTTTTATTTATCAATCTTTTTAATGGATTAAATAAAATCATTCTGAAACCATTGTAACATTCCAGTTTTGTTGGGTTGTACAGGTAGCCAAAAGAAATGTATGTGACCCAACTATGACAGTTATTTATGAAAACTTAGGCAACCCAAAGCTATTTTCATTATCTCAGAACCTTCTTATACTGCTATTATTTATTACAATTTCTTGATTATTTATTCCAGCACAGTTTATAATTATAAACCTAACACTAATGAGAAAGCAAAATGCAATTCCTTAGTAATCTCATTTTTATCTGACATTAATTAATGTCCCCTTATAAATTGAAATTTAACCATAAAGTCCACTTGGTTCTTGAGTTTAATTATTCAGAGTCAGTGAAAGACTAGAAAAAATTCTGCTCCAAAGCAGACGGGTAAGTCCTAGGTGCTAATTTGACAATTGAACATACAATGAATGTTACATGTTCTTGTTGTAAAGTATATAAATTAAATGCCCTTCCTGAGTAGCGTTTGGGGCATGGTACTAGATGGGAGTGTGAAAGGGGGAGGAATGACTATTCTCTTCCTCACACTAAAAGGCAGCTCTCTGTCAAGATTGCAACATTTTTAAATGTTGACAAGCATGTACACCCTAACACATGCTTTTTGCCTGGCTCATTATGTAAATCGTATTCATGCAATGCATCACTTGGGTATTCAGGTACAAGCCCATGTTGTCTCACACAAGTCCTCCCTGTCAGGAGCGACAGCAGCGTACACTTTCAGTAAAGATAACTGATCTGGGGAAAGAAAAAAAATAACTGCTATTTTCAATCAGAACTATGGAAAGAGAATTTGTCCAAAAAGATATGGTGATACTGGGCTAAGACTGTAAAACACATCTCTGACCTTATTATCCAGGCTCCTGTGTTAACTATAGAGGCTATAATAGAATTTGTATGCCCTAGTTTCTGACAGGTTGAATGTTGCTTAGTGATCCAGGAGTGGAAAATGGCTGCCTAGATTCAAAAGAAATCATAGATTACAGACGTTTCCTGGATATTATGACCAGAGGATGCTGTTACAATGGCTCACAGAAAAGACAGCCTCTGACACCAATGATTGGAGTATGACTGCATTCTCTGTTTATTGTTGTGCAATGAACTACTCCAACACTATTCACTTACCTGAGGAATCTGCTCTGGTCACCGGAGTCTTCTGCTTCAGGACCCTTCACAGGGTTCAATTGGCATGCCACCCAGCCTGTGTCACCTCAAGGATCAACTGGGACGTCTCCATTACTAAATTCTCTTACATGATCATTCGTAGCATTGGGACCTCCTAGCTGTTGGACTGAAAGCCTCAGTTTCTAGCACAGTTGTGGCTGAAGCTGCTGAGTTCTTTGTCACATGATGCCATCTGCTCTAATAAGGCAACTTGCTTCATTCGATCCAGTAAGGCAGAAGGGAAGACACAGGGTGCTCACAAGATGGAAGTCACACTCTTTGGTGACATGTTCTCAGAAGGGATATGCCATTATCTCTGCATCTGGAGAAAGCTCCTGTGTTCAGATCACACAAGGGGTAAAGACTGTAGAGACATGTGACTCCCAAGAGGCAAGGATCACCAGGAGACTGTTTAGGATACTTCCTACCATAGGCATTGAAAGACTTCTCAGGGTCCCCAAATATTCCTGGCCTACTGTGACATCATGTCATGCCACCCAGAGAAGCCTACAAGCCAACACAAAGAAAGGATGGCACCTGGAATCACCTCCTATACCAGAGTAACTAGCAAGAAATGTAATGGTGTTATTCATAGAAAGTATCTTGCATGGTCTGGAAAGGGAACCTCTTTTCAATTCCAAATAGGAAATCATTTTCTCCAGGGGAAACAAAGCAAAACAAAACAAAACAAAACAAACATTATGTTTTATTGTCCTTGATGGTACTAATAGCCACAAAACCTTCTTCCAAATGTCTGGAGGAAAACCCTTAATCCTGCAATGGGGAAGGCAGATATGACAGGGTAGATTTTGAGAAGGAGCTGCAACAACCTCCAGTCATTCACGCCAGCAGTTCACAGAGGACAGACAGAGGCAAAACATTCAGGGACAATGACTTAAAGAGGAGCTCATAACTCTACTCTTTCGAAGGACCTAACCAAGACTAACACTTAGCAATAAGATCAATGAAACCGGAAGCACCTTGCCAAGCTGGAGTCATGAATAATGTGGCCAGAGTTGGCAAATAGAGGAGAATGAGTTCCAGCACAGGAATATTCCCTTATGAGGCACAGTTTAGGAATGTGCCCTTGGCCGTACTGCTAAAGGTGATCATTATATCCCAGATGGCGAGAAACTGGGAAATTGTCACACAAGTCCACAGTGGTGTCCATTATATTTTATAAAGTCGTGGGTAAGATTTCTGATGAATGATTTTACAGCTCCATGCCAATGATTCTCCCTAACAATGACCTTGCTGGGTCTTTTTGCTTTAAAGGCGGGAAAGAATGTGAGGCTGCAATTTTCATGGTTACTTTAGGGATCACACCCGAATCACTTCCCAAGTAACCAGAAACTCAACGATTTTCAGATGTCAGGCATCTGTATTTCCTCAGAACAGTTTTAACATTTTGGTTCTAAACAAGATTTTTGTAGTTTTTGTTTTAAAATGGATCAGCCTACTTGCTTAGGCTGCTCTTGAACTCAAAGTTCTTCTGCTTCACCCTTCCGAGTGCTGAGGTTAGGGACACATGCCACAGGACCCAGAACTGAGATTCTTAGAACAAATAAGTCCCAAACACTTCACTTCCATCAAAGCTGCTTGCACATTGCCTTATACAGAGGAATAACAGTGGGCGTTGGAAGTCCTTCAAGGAAAGAATAGACTCTGTATCCAGGGACTTCCCTACTCACACAGACTTCTGTGCAGCGGGAGCAGAAACCTGGAATCCCACTGCTTCCTGATCCTTTGGACCATAAGCTCAGCCTGTACCAAATGACAGTGCTGATTTCCAACCTGAACACGTTGCCCAAAATAAATGGCTGTGTATAAATACTTAGAGAAAATATCATTTTATTGTCATTATAACATGAGTACTATTCATTTGCTGTCATCATTTATACAACCTGCATTTAAAAAGTAAGATAATTATTATAGTATAGTAATATGTGTTCTCAATGTGGCGACTAACTGTGAGAATGAATCCGCCAGTGCCCAGAAGGGATAGCATCATGGAAGTCTCCACTTCATAAAATGTCTTTTCGTCATATTTACTTCAGTCTAGGTGTCTTGCACATAAGAAATTTCATAATCAGTAATTTATTGCTTTAGTTCTATCTCTAGTACCATGGAGAAAAACCCCGCTTAATGGCAGTAGGAAAAGTATCAGTTGATTTGGAGATAAATAGGAGTCATATTGATGAAAGGAGACAGGAGAAGAACAGGAAATGACCAGCAATCTCTTTTGAGACTGTGTGGCTCTCAGCTTTGAATTTTAGTGTAGTAGCAGGTCATTTATGAAATGTTCCCTGGACCATTTGATAAACAGGCACTGTCTCTTGAGGGTCTGTACTTTTCCTTGTCTCCTCAACTTTCTCCCCAAAACTTATCCCTCTGGACTGCCTTATAATTCAGCAACTGAATGCTTCCTGCCCAGTTCAGAGTGGCTTTCCTGAGCCTAGCCTTAGTGGTTGGCCTGTTTCTTTTGTGTATTTGTACCAGTTTCGCAGGCTGTACTGCTGTTGATAGTCTTTAATATTAATTTTATCTCTGTGTTATCCTGCACTTTCTCCATGCCCTGATTCTCACTTCCTAAAGACTGTGTACACATTCATAATGTGTGCATATGTGTGCATGCATATATGTGCATAAACACACACCCTGTTACATATGCACACATATACATATCTGTACATATGTATAGATACACGCACACTTGCACACATATAGATACCAGCATACAACACTGCGCAAACTCAAAAAAACATGTACATACCCACATAGACTGTCTTTACCCACCCCAGCTTCACTGTCATTCCCCTGCTCTTCCTTCTGATAGCATTTAGACCTAACACTGGGCTCAGCACTCAGGCTTCACCTTGGGTATAACAATGGAGGGACAAAACTGTGACTGTCTCTGTGATAGATTTTGCCTTGGTTGTCTTTTGGAAAATTATGTTAACACTCCTGGAGATTCTTAACATTTACAAATTGTTAATTTTCAGGTGCATGCCAAAGCATTCACAGGACTCTATTTTTTCCATATGCAAAATGATGATAATCATATGTAGCTGTCAGATATATTATGACGAATATATTAGGTAATGTCTCTAAATAACTAGCATAATGCCTGGGTATGAAGATTATAATAAATGGCAGCTATTACTATCATTATATTTATTTATTATTTGGTTTCTGAATTTATATATCCTCTTGTTAAGCTATTAAATTTTAAAAATTCTACCTATAGTAAAGGAGCAAAAATATGGGAATTTTTTTACTTCTTTTTATTGTTTTTAATTTATAAAGGAAAAGACAGCAGCAAGTGTGCTTAGAAGTTTTGGGTTAGGGGCTGGGGATTTAGCTCAGCAGCATAAGCGCTTGCCTTGCAAGCGTGCAGTCATGAGTTTGATCCCCAGTACCAAAAAAAAAGGAAGTTTTGGGTTAAATTTCAAATAACTTATTAGCTGAAATGCATAGGAAGCAATCTAAGAAGCTTTAAAAAATATTCCTTCACAATGTCATATTTCATTTATATCATAATTAACAATTAAGATAATTCCAAGGGTTTCAATTAGGGAGGAGGAAGAGGAATTGTTAAAGCAATTCACGATGCAGCCTCCTCTTTAGAAGGTCACTATGGAATTTTCTTGTACCTCCTTCTGCAACACAAAGGCCATGCAAGACACCCATTATGCTTCTAGGAAGGACATTATGAAAGTCTAAACTACATCCAAAGTGTATTTTACTCCTAATAATTAGAACTGGATGAACAGCTAGAAAAAAAATATGAACCTGCTCAAACTAAATTGGTTCAGCTCTAACTGATCTAATGCAGTTTTCCAAAGAATAATTGATATTATATAATCATAACTGCCAGTTTATGTCACAAAAGTGACACTTGACACTTTCTTGCTAACCAACTTAACATCATCAATTAGAACATCACTGTGTAGTGACATTTCCCCAATCAACTTAACATCATACATTATGACATCACCTCTTTTATGAATCCAGAAGACTGAGGAAATGGGAATGGGAAGACATGGCTGATGGAAACTAACATTTCTCTTTCATTTGTGCTTTCTGAATCTTTTAAGCTCTAATCATCATTCTAGAATGATTATTAAAAATAATAGTAAACCTCATAAAATCCTACTGAATGCCATAAGAGTGAATTGTGCATTTTCTAGTTTCCTGTAGTTATGCTTCAACATCCCTGGATGGTGATATAAGAATGTTATTTCACAACTGAACTGTGAAATGACTATCCTTAAAAATCCCTAGAAAATAGAACATGGGAAAGATAAACTTCAAGTTTGGACTTGAATTTGGAATCGTTTCTTTATGTTTCACCAAACCCATTTTAAAGCAATTTATGTCAGGAAGGTTGCATATTACCTGCAGAACTTCCAAAGGCTAACTGCTTGTTTTTCACCTGAGGCTCATAAGTACATGTTACAGAAAATGGGATGAGAAATAGATCTTGTAAGATGGAAGGCCTGGCCCCAAGGAAGGAGCATTCATGCTCATCCATTAAAAGCACTGTATTTAAGGCAGAATTGTTTTCAAACTCTGTATTGAGTACCTGCTGGTAGCTACATGTGAAAGCAAACTGAAACCAGGAGGAGGAGAAGGGACCTTGCCTAAGGTCATGCAGCAAAGCAAATCCACCATCCTGAGATCTTGTCATGATTGAGCAACCTGAGTAGACATCTCAGTCATGAGAGCTACTACAGCACCCATGCTCTGTGTGCCCTTTTCTTAAAAATTTTGTTGTGGAGGATTGAAGATGACCTTTCACAGTGAAACCCACAATTTCTAGGAAAGCAATCAAGGCCACTCCTGCAGAGCTCTTTCTTTAATTATTTATATTAATATCACAAGAATTTATGAAAAGATATTCTTTTTTTCTCTTTATACAGCTCAGCACAGTAGATTAAACTATAAGAAATGTGGTAGAAATTCTTGACTTCCACTAGTTGTTGCTTTGGTACTTATTAGTTATGCTCTCCCTTCTAGGATAAACTTTTCTTCTTAATTCTTCAGTGTGCATTGGTTACACAAAACAATGGGTTTCATTTGGGCTTATGCTACATCATGTAACACACTTAAAATAAAATGAAGTGGTGTCTGAGAGAGTTCCAGTGCCATTCACAGCTCACCTGGTAGTGGGGGTTTTAGTCTTTAAGTCCAATCTACAAATTCGATGGCTTAATGAGATTTCCCACATCAGTAATGATAAAGCAAAGAAACAAGTAAACAAAATGAAGGCAAAACAAAAGTAATTATTTGATTTGTATATTAGGCTACTTTAATTGTGCAGAATTAACACATTCTTGAATTTGATTTGTTATGATGGGCAAATTCATGCTTTGACTAGCACTGGACAGTGCTCCATATCACAGGGACACAAGGCATGGCTACTTGGATGATGTGATGAACAAACACTAAAAAGTACCAAAATTTCAGTTTTATTTAGGGTTGACGTTCAGTGAATATCTCTCCCTGGTAAGAGAAATTTAAAATATGTAATACAAAGTTTAGTTCTTTTCAGATATTCTTATGGATTGCCTCTGAAATTATAGTTAAAACATGAGATTTCTGCTTGTTAATTTTTCAGGAAAAGGTAATCTTTTTTGTTTTTTTTCTCTTTTTTAATTGGCACAATAATTACACATATTAATAGACTACAGTGTGATAATCCAATATACACATATAATGTACAAGGATCAAATCAGGCTAATTAGTAGTTCCATATTCTTAAACATTTATCATTTCTTTCTATTTGGAACTTTTAAACTCCTTTCTTCTAATTATTCTTGAAAGATGCAATAAATTGTGAGACACTATTAGCTGACTGCTTTACAACATGAAAACTTATTCTTGGTATATAACTATATTTAAGTAACCATTCTGAAAGCATCTTTGGGTTAAAAAAATGAAGTCTAAAGTTTCTGATAAAAACAAAAGATACCAATGTTACTAAAGAGTGATTGGTGGGACAGGGATATAGCTCAGTGACACAAATACCTGCCTGGAAGTGTGAGGTCATGAGTTCATTCCCCGGTACCAAAAAAAAAAAAAAAAAAAGTGAATGTGATTGGCATTTGCATTGAAATCTGCAAACAATCCCATACACACACACACACACATTTTCAATGAGCAGGAGCGTGTTCATTCTTGAGTTCATAACTCATAAAATACTAGACTATATCTGAATTGATGGTTCAGTGTTATTTAGTCATTCATGGTCATGAATGAATTCAACAGTAAAATTCATCATGTACAACAAGCCATAAGTTTCCAAATAACTTTATGAAGTGGAAGCATATTTGACTGTTTTGAAACAAGTAAATCCTTAAATACTTTTTAGGAGTCAGAATTTTCAGAGGCAGTGAAGTGTCGTGGGAGTTTAGAGCTTGAGAGATCCTGAGTGAGGCTTGTTCTTCAACAAGAAAAACACACAGGACTTCTCTGAAGACTGACACAGAGGATGTGTCCTTTTCCATAAAAATAAGAGAGCAAAATTTTAAAGCAAATCCATGCAAATTATTGGAACTCCTCCTAGTCGACTATCTTAAGAAAGGGAGTGATTTACTTAGGCTCATTTCTTTTTTTCAAAAGTTTTTGCTATGAATATTTATGTCTTGCCTTCATTTACTGACTGAATTTCCACTCCATTGGAATTATGCATCCCCATAGTACAGCCAAGAAAGGTGAGCAGTTAGAGGTGAGGAAAGAGATTTCCTGACCTTTTGGAAATAGCAAGCTACACTGGATTAAGTGCATCTTGAGTGAAGTTACCTGTCGGTTGACGAGTCATAATTACCACAAAATTATCTCAGTGAAGCAATTAGCATGCAATAGATTTGGTGCCAGATCTGCCATTGTTTCTGAACTTCGGATAGAGCACATCACACTCCATCTTGAAAGTGAGCCATTTATAATTTTGGTGCTGGTGAAGACTGAGCCTTCCTGTCCTTGCACACACTCGTTTACAGCTGACGCTTGACAGCTGAGTTGTACATGTGAAGGTGCCAGACAGGACACTGGGAAGTGTTTCCTTGGTGACAAACTAGAGAACTCCTGTGCAGACAACAGCGAGGCCCTCT
Organism: Hydrochoerus hydrochaeris; assembly: GCA_004027455.1. NCBI lineage: Eukaryota > Metazoa > Chordata > Mammalia > Rodentia > Hydrochaeridae > Hydrochoerus > Hydrochoerus hydrochaeris. The sequence goes on along the minus strand of PVLA01000904.1, from coordinate 41,257 downwards.
CTCACCACAGCCCCCAAGTTCTCAGGTTGAAGGTGATGGATTTCTGGCTCCCATTCACCCCACAGCTGATTCTTTTTAAAACTGAACTGTAAGCAAAAGAACTTCAATCTAAGCACAAGGCAAGTGACAGTTTCCTTCTTGCCTCTTTACAAAACGGCCTGCAGTGGAAGGCCTGGCTGTATCTCACTTTATTTATGTTTCTGACAACATTTAGCAGGTGAACTTTAGACTAAGCTACTATCCAAACATTAGCAATTTGTTAGTAATAGGCAGGGTGGAGGCCGTGTGAAGGAAAGGCCTGTATTTTCTTTTAAATAAACTTTTATGAAGCTTTAAAAATAGTTAAGTATATGTGAGAAATTACCATGTATTGGAATTATTTTTTCAAAATTATGTTTTCTCAATTGATTACCTGCCATATACCCTGAAGCTAGTGTCAATACAGAGATAAAGTGAAAATGTGAAATGAAATTAGATTTATACTTTATAAGGTAAACTGTTTCTTTTAGTCCATAAAGAGAATTCTTAAGTAGTAAGCAGGTACATGCAGATACCTAAAGCAGAGATACTTATTCTGCAACTTGAATGGCATCAAGTAATACAAAAAAAGATTACCTAGAAAGGTATCTGAAGGATTGTAAATGTTTACGGTTCTTGAATAAAAAGGAATGTAACATTATAAATTATATTCATATTTGTTTTTACTATCTATACCAATGTAGTGAATAAAACAACCTCTATAGATGGCAAAATAAATGGTGGCAGGGAATTTGTCCACAGAAAGAAAAATGGCTAAAAGGAGCATTATTTACAAAGAGATTATTTATTGACATTTCCTAAGTATGAAGCATGGTGTTAAGATTTAATGTATCTGAACTAAATCATTTGTTTGCAACACTATCATTTTTTTTTAACACTGTCTCTGCAAGTGAGTAATGTTGTTCCAATTTCCCTAATAGGAACATCTAAACCCCAGAAACAAGGCTCCCCTGAAAGGCCAAGTAACCAGTTAGGTAGGTAATAACCAGTTAGGTAGGTAGTAACCAATAGGCTGAAGAAAGAACTTCAGCTTAAGTATCAAGCTGAGACTTCTTTACAGTATCGAGTAGCTATCTACTGAGAGAAAGACAAAAGAGAGAGACAGAGACAGAGATAGACAGAGACAAAGAGACAGGGAGAGAGACAGAGACAGAGAAACAGAGACAGAGAGATCTGTAAATATTTATTATGAAAGTATTATAAGTTTGAGTCTATGTAGAATAGAAAGTAGAAGATATTGAGCTAGTTAAAGGGTTATTTGTACTTAAGAGTGTGAGGATAAACAGGGTGTGGAGGCCGAGCCTTATAATCCCAGCACTCCAGTAGTCCAAAGCAGGAATATCTCTAGTTGGAGATCAGGCTCAGCAACTTAGTGACTTAGCAAGATGCTATCTCAAGAAAAGGAAGCTAGAAAAATAGCTAAGTGTGAAGGTTCTAGATTTGAATGCTCAATATTAGGAAAAAAGAAAAAGAAAAAATAAAGGGACGATTTTTTTTTTTTTTTAGATGTGGGATTTTTGTCTTTGTCAAGCCAAAGTAAGCCTGAGAAGTTGACTCCTACTGGTCCCATAGTCAACCACAGCTTCCCCATCATCACAGCAAGAAGCTTGATTTGCTTTCCCTCCACAGTGTGGAGAGTGAGCACCTAGGCTTTGGTGACTGACTTGTACTGCGTCAGAGTGCCGGCTGGAGGGTGGGTGGCATTGATCCATTCGGGCATGCAGTAGTGGGTCACAGGTCAGCCCTGCTGGGATAGTGCAGTTCAGAGGTCTGGAGGTCTTAATAGCCTTCTTTAGTCTTTGGAGTATTGCAAGGAAATTTCTTCTTCAAAGCTGCTACCATTGCATCATCAACCTGATACTCAACCAATTCCTATAAAATCTAAAGCCAAGAAGATTTGACTAAGGTTGTCCCATCACTGAAGGCCTCTTTTACTCACCAGAGAATTTCTCTTGGTAGCAGGTTGGAGTCTTAAAATGCTTCTCTCAAGAGGTGTTTTTCTATCCCATTTTTTAGAATCCTCATTTCCAGTGGCAGAGACAAGTAATAATAAGAAAACTGATGATCCAGAAATGGAACTCTCAATTCAAGGCTGTGAGCAGCAGTAGTTCTGTCTACTTGGAGACCATCAAACAAATACAGTTCCTTCACAAGCCTCTGGCTCTCTTTTTTAGCCTTTCCTGGAGAAGGAGACTTGTGAAAATATGTGTAGCTCTGTGTCAGTTCATCTGATCCTTCTCCAGAGAAGATCACCACACTATCTGTGTTCTTCTGAACATACTTAAACCAAATACATACCTACTGATGCTTGAACTGTTACTGTAATGTCATGGGTTTCCAAGGATAATATAACTTCATCCAAGGCCTGAATCCCTTCCTGAGAGTTACAGAGGACTTCATGATGCTCACTTCCAGTATGATTTGCCACTATTCTAGCAGCCAGTAAATCGGGGCTGTCCTTCCTGCCAGTTGCAAAGGCCTGGAGAGGATATTGTTCTTAGGCCTCCTTCAGTTGCTTCAACAGAGTTGCAGCAAACAAGCTGAAGTCCAAACCCCCTGATAAAAGGCAGCCAGTCCTTCAATCGGTCATCAAATGCTTCTTCATAGTATTGCTTAAAAAGATACAGAGGTTACTCTTCATGATTTCTATGTCAAAACCTGGAAAGAGTTTCTCCACATGCCATGGAGGACATGTGCAGGTTCATCAGCACAGGGATGATATTTAACCATTTCCACAGATGTCACTTTGCCACTTGGCTTTAAACTCAAAACTTCATAGTGTCTCAGAAGAAAAGCCACCACTTGTAAAAGTGAGTTGTGGAGTAGTTCACTGTAACAAGACCTTTAGCTTCTGAACACACAGCCAGAAATCCCTCTTCCGTCACGGCTCTGAATATAGGTCAGACTCCATCTCTGCCCAAGAACGCTTTCTTACCGGCAGTGTCCAGCAAAATAAATGCAAACACCTCACCCAACATAGGAATTGTTTGCTCAGTTCCTGCTTTGTTATATAGATAAACAATGATCTCTCCATCCACATTGGTATTTGAATTCAAAATATTGTTGCATTGCCCCATGGTTGTAGATTTCACTGTTGTACCAGAGCCACACATAAGGATGTTTCCTCAATCAAATTGGCTGCATTTCAAACAGGATCAACCACTGCCAGCCGATGAAATCCAAAGCAGCAATTGGTGCAGCCATTGACATTCTCAGAATGGAATGTGTCTGGACCCCTGTGCATGATCTTCACAGCACTGCCAGGCAGTCATGGCTGCCAAACGGGGCCTGCATGCCACACACCGTGCAACTGAGTTACGGGCTCTGTCTCTGTGCCACCGGTCTCCGGCATGGCACCTCTTCTTGGCAGAGTTCCCTGGAGGAGTCCTGGAGTCTGGGTGAGGGCCAGTGGGCTCCCTGACCAAGTGGAGGCTGGGCTGTGGGCACTGGGTAGGAGGCCGCTGGTCCCTGACTTGCTGTGTTCCTGATCATATGTCTTAAGAAAAGTCTTCCAATCTCTATGAAGACATGTTACTATTTAATTTGTTAATTATCAGGACTAAATGATGAGCTCTAAGGATTAATCGTGGGAATGCCTTTTCAATGTCTTCTTTACATTTATGCAAAACTACCTGAAGATATTTTGGGTTCGGAAAAATGTTAAACTGGCTTTCCAAGACTGATCTACTGACCAAGCTAACCTGAAAAATCAGTGACACACTAATATAAAATCAATGGCACATAGATGGTAATTGCAGCTGTTACACATTTTTCCTCTATGGTTGATGCTGGAATAATGCTTTTGACATATGGCATGACCCTTCTTACATAGTTCTCTGATCTATTCTTTTTCAATTGCATAACAATGCGGTGCAATACAAAGTACACAGAACAGAACAGGAAAGGCTGATTGGCCTATGCCCATGTTATCCGGGACATGGCATCTTAGTTGAGTTGGTTCTTTGATGGCTTCAAGCCCCACTTTCCTCATCTGTCAGCAGGTTGATCTAGAAAAACACATTTATCTCTAAATTCCATCATGCTAGAAATTTTACTTTTTGAAAATCTTTTTGCATGACTATATAATCTAAAAAGATTTTTATAAATTATAACGGAAAGCCTACCCACTTAAGGTAAGATGCTTTTGTAGTAGGCAGACCACACACTTATTATTTTTAATTCTTTAATTAGCTGTAATGGCATATTCTATTCAAACTCAGTATCAATTATCTGACAGTGTTTTTCAGAGTGTTTTAAATTTATTTTAAAATTCATTTTACTTTCCTGATTCAGTTGTTTAAATAAAAAATATTCAGCACCATTCTCTTCTGTAACAAGAATAATTTAAAAATATAAATAAGTTCAAGGCTCCTCTGAGGTTGGCAAATTCATGTTTACAAGTTCTACCTACATGAGGCACTAGAATATATCTTCCTGGAATGAAATGTTGACACTTCTTCCCAATTTCCAAAGGACTTCAGATTTCACTCAATTTATGCTCACTTTCTGATGATCTCACCTTGTCTTATTTACATCATTTATAATGCTGATGACTCCCACATTTTTGTCTGTGGCCCGAAGTTTTCTCCGACTTTTAGGTTATTTTATGGGCATATGATCTCCTCACCTGCAAGTCAGTCTGGGTTGAATTGCACTCCCCAGCCCCACCCCACTCCCAGTATCACAGAATAGAATCTTACTTGGAGAAAGGGTCCATACTGTTAAAATGAGGTCACTAGGGTAACCTAATCCAACAGGGTTGATTTCTTCATAAACAACGATATTTAGAAACAAAGTCATATGTAGAGAGGATACTGGTGCAGTCTACAAACCAAGACTACAAAGGATTGTCAGTAAACCTCAGAAGCTAGAAGTGGCAAGGAAGAATTCCTCCTTAGAACCATCAGAAAATGCATAGCAACACCTTTATTTCAATTTCTAGTTTCCAAGAACTGCGAGTCAACAAGTTTCTATTATTTTAAGCCCCTTACTTTTGGTACACTGTCACAGCAGCCCTAGAAAACTAATTCAGATGCCTAATAGGAATTATAAGCCTAGCAGCCCCTAGGAAGGACCCTGCCCCAGGCCTACCTCTGTCATCTCTCCTCCTGTCTGATTTGGAAACTGCATTTGATAGTTACTCAAAGCACCTTAAAGTCATCTGTGACTCACCTTTTTCTCCCAACCCCTTCACTAAATGTACCTCAAAATATAGTGATTTGTAGAATCTAAAATACCATTGATTGTCAGGCACATGATTGTCAGGTATTTACTTTCAAGGGAGAAAAAGTTTAAAAGGCAATGTATGGCCCAACGTTATCGCTGACAATATTTATTTTATACACTGTTGAGAGTCTCTATAGCTTACATACCGTATACCATTCTTGTTCATATTGCATCAGGCAAATGTATGTGGAATAAGTTGGTTAAAGTTTCCAAAAAGGTTGTCAACTTCAGAACCTATCATAGTAGTCATTTTTGGCTCAGGCTCACACAAGTACATGTGTTTCCAGAGCGTCACGCTTGGTGCAGTTGAGAGCAGTGGTGATGTACTGACCTGCTTCCTGCAGATGTTTAATGCAAACTCTGAAACTTCCAGGGACCTGGACACAAGCTAAGGAGAGTAACTATGTGCATGCAAGTACGGAAAAAAAGACCACTACATCCCCATGCCTGTCTTCTCCTTAAAGCCTCCTATAAGCTTTCCCTGTTACTGTAGTCAGTCCCCTCTAATCTCTTCTTCTTGTGGTAGGTCCAGTGATTTCTTTTCACAGTGGCAATTTAGTTTTCTTGAAAAAAACCAAACTACTTCTACTGGGGGCTTTTTACTTGTTGTCTCAACCTGAAATGCTCTTGCCCCAGGAATCCACAAGGCTCCCCTTCTCACTTCCTTTAAAGCGCTATTCTTTGATCATCTTCTCAGACAGGTCTTTTCTGATCGTGTGGTTAAAACCACTTCCGCTGAAGTTCAATTTTTCTGCTTTAGTTTTCTTGGTAAAACTTATTAGCATGGATATTTGAATGCATGTTTATATTCACATATATAAGCATTCACATATACATTTATATATTTTGTATTGTGTTCCATTCTATTCTATAAACATAGATAGATGATAGAAACATGATATAGCCAGGTAGATAGATAGACAGATTTCTTTCTCCTGGTTTAACAGAATAAAATCTATTAAGATGGCTGTATTTTCCATGACCTCAATACTATCACACAGACCAACATTTGTTAAATGAAACAAAAATGTTAGTAGGAATTTGTTTAGCAAAATAACTGCATAAATTTTTATAAAACCTGATGGATAGTATGTGACATACTAGGTAATTTTCTCTGGATATGAACTGTTTTAACTGTGACCATGCCACAGCCATCATTTTGAAAGAATAACTAAGAAAACAAATTGAATTCAAATTCATTACCACTTACTCCTCTCTGTTACTGACTGCTATGGAGACCAAGAAAAAGTGGAGGGAAAACTGAAATAAATGCTGCTGTTTCTGATATATAATATTTTATTTCTTACATGGTGTTCAGATGAAGAGTGACGGCGTGTTAGCGTTCAGAGGGGCTTCAGGTAATCTGAATCCTATTAGTTCTCTAGAATCTTCCATGAAGAAGTTCTCCCTGGAAGCCTCCGTGGTCATCTCATTTTGCATTTATTCATTCTCGGTCTCTGCCTCTATCTCTGTCTCTCTGTCTCTCTCTCTCTCTGTTTCCGTCTCATCCTCTCTCTCTCTCTCTCTCTCTCTCTAATAATACGTTTTGATTCTATTCCTTATCTACATGCTGATTTTTGTCTCTACAACACTGCACTTTTGAAGAGCAAACTCCACATCATGTATCTAGAGGGCAACATCCAGAGCTTTTAGTGCAGAATTATATTCATCTGGAATGGGATACATTTGCAGAAAACAAAAATGGAATATACAACCATTTAATGAGATCATCAAGTAGATAGTTCCCACAAAAGGGATAGGTCTTCATGGTGATGAGACTCAGATAGAGTGTTTGGAAATTTACTTACTATTGCTGTGGTCTTCAGAGTGGAGATCATCAATTCATTGGCAAAGTAATAAATATCACATGCATTTACATTTTACTTAAGGGAGATGTGGCTGTAGTTTATGCAGATATGATGGTAGAAGGATGCTCAAAAATGGAATGAAATTGTGTTTGTTTTTTTATTATTTTATTTTTCTAATTATTCATCATTACTGGATCTGGCTTCATCTGGATAACATTCTCAACCTAAATTCCGGCTCTAGACAACTTTTATTTTGCTTTTAATTAGACAACTAAAAGGATTCTCCTAAAATCCTTTCTGAAGAAACTTATTTTGACAGCCACATATTTTTAAGTAATTTGGATCAAATTTATAAAATTTCAACTGGAACTTATAAAAACTAAATTTACATAGCATGTGATTTAATTTCATTTTTTGCTCTTAGTTCTATATTTTTATTTTGTTCTTCTACATTTTACTTTTTATGTAAGGAAAAAATGATACAGAATTTTAAGAAATTGGGAACAAAATTAAATAAATAATTAAAGGACTTATCTGAACGCCCTTTCAGGCTAGAATTTCCCTATGTATTTTTTCTTTTATTATGCAACCATACATTTACCTACTAGTTAGTGGTTATTGAATAGAGATCATTTATTTAAATGAATCATACTCTTACAAAGACTTTGGATGATTTGTGATATAAAAAGACAATATTGCAGCAATGGGTGTGGTGTGTTTGCCTACGTGAGAAATGTAATCATTAGATAGAAAGGGAGAATGGGCCAAGTCACTAATGCTTTTCTTGGTTTAAAAAATTAAAATGAGCTGTACCCTATTTGCCAGGTGACCAGTATCACCTTTGTACAACTGTCGGAAGCATATTTGATGGTAGCATATGTGAGTGGAATTCCTGGAGCAATTTCCTCTTAACATTGACAAGGAACACAATTTTGAGCGGTGCTCCTTGAAGTACTACAGTCCTCAAGGATGTTGGGATGGGTTTAAAGAACCAACTGAAACATCTCATCAGTCTGTTCAATCTTTTGACAGTTTTCACAGATACAACCCTCAAGGAAATGATTCTTGCTTAAAATTTTAAAATAAACCAAAAAGAGAAATAAATAATAAAATCATTAGCTTTAAGATTGAATAGACAGTATAAAAATTATCTTAAGTGCAAAAAATTTAATTGTTTATCCTTAGAAAGTGTGTGGGTACATTTAAAAAAAATCTTTTGTCTTGAGATCTGGCCCACAGCAGAAAGTGTCTGTCTACCCCGGAGCTGCAAGGCATCTGGTCTTCTGCAGTGGCCCCTTGGAGGGCCCAGCCTTGTCTGACTGCCTGTAATATTTCTATCTCACTTAGCTGCCTATAACATTTCCCCCCTGAAGAAGTAGCCTGAACTGTCATGAGGGAGTATTGGGCCATAACCAATCTGGCTTTTTCAGGCTGCAGGGGTTCATAGCTGTTGATTGAATTGATATTCTAGATAGTATCCATCACCCTGAGGAAGCCAGAAGGAGCCACTAAGTCAAACAACTACAAGAAGAGCCCCCATTCTGTATTCATGTCTGCTTGTCATGTGATGTGCTTCCCCATTTGGTCCTGATTTAACCAATTTTTCCTGAGCAATTACATTCATAATCTTGTTGGTTGACCATAATTTTATCCCACCTCATGCCCATCATGCAATTTTCCATTTGTCCCCACCTTAGGCTCACATCACTTTGTCATTTTACACTATAAAAACCCTAGAAAAGGCAGGGTCTTTGGCAGGCTTCTGTCTCTCAGAAACAAATTTTCTTTCTCTCAATGAATATATTCTGCTCTTAAAAAAATAGTTGTACAATAAAGATACATAGTATTAATGAAAAATAAAAGCAAAAGATCCACTTTAATAAAATCATAATGTGAACAATTATTTCTAAAAATAGTGGCAACAAAGACATAAAATGGTAACAAAGGCATAAAATAAGACAGAACATTGGCCAGTTCATAGCTGAAGTTAGACATTGAGCTAGCATTAGAAAGAGAGGTAACCTTTGTCCAGAAATTTCTTGTAGGTCTGATTCCCTTTTCTTCCTATGCATCCTTATTCCTTTTGAGCCACTGTGGAAAGGTTAGGTTGGATGGGGAAGCAATATGCACTTCTGCAAAATGCTATCCTATACAGACATGAACTCTTTTCATGACTACAAGACACGAAATTTGGAAATTCAAAATCCATGAATTTTAGGAACAAAGTAATAAAATTCATATATATATATATATATATATATATATATATATATATATATATGTATATATAACATGTATACAGAGTAAACCTCTCAATAAACCAGGAATAGAAATAAAATTATCAACCTGATAAAGGAATCTACAAAAAAATAAAAAATAGTGAACAATACACTAAAAAGTTTTCCATTGAAGATCAGGTAAGAATATCTACTCTAAGCACTTCTAGTTAGTTGGAAGTTCTAACCAGTTTAATAAGGCAAGAATAAGAAACAACATTTCTGAATTGGAAAAGAAGAAATAAAATTCTGAACATTGTAGCCTGCATACAGAGTCCTATGAAATCTAAATAACCACCAGAATTAAGGAGTTCAACAAATTTGCAAAACAAGAATCAATTATATTTCTAAATATTGATTATGAATGATCAAAAACAGAACTTTTGAAGTCCGTATCATTTATATTAGCATCAGAATATGATATGCTTAGGAATAAGTTTGTCAAAAGATACGAAAAACTTGCTCACTAAGATTTGGGTGACATTCCTAAAGGAAATTAAAGAGAACCTGGGTAAATGGAGAGATAAACTTGTCAGTGGTCAGGGTGACTCAATATTGAACTGCACTCAATTTTTCCCAAATTTGCTATTGACAATTCAAGTCTTAATTAACTCATATAAAAATTTTGTAGAAAATGGTAAGTTGACTGAAAAATTTATATAGAAGTGTAAAAGACTTATGAAAATGCTCAATAACATTAGTTATCTATAAAATTCAACTAGAGATCGCTGTACCTTCCAGGATGGGTAGCATTGGAAAGACTGTCCATACCAAGTGCTGACAACAAGATAGAGCAATTATAATTCTCATACACTACCAGAGGCAGTGTGAGGCCACCACCTTAGAAAATAATTGGTTAATTAAAGAGTAGATGTGATAAAAAGTATAGTATAAGGTGTGATTAAAAAGTATAGTAAATGTAGATTTTGAAACTATCGTTACACTGAAAGACACACTGGCATTAATCCTCTCAAAATAGTCTTCAAATACTTAATGCATTTTTTTGCAACTTTGGAAAACAGTTATGGATGACCATTTGAGTGTCTTTACCAGGTATGATTTAAAATATGGTAAATACTGTTGTTGAGACTCATTTTACAGAAAGGCAAACTTGTAAACACATTATGATGTGTGTTCACCCACCTTATTTAGCTAATATGACAACTTGCAACTTCTGGCTCTTTAAAAAAAAAACCATGAAAAATAAGATTTTGAACAATTTAGAGCATTGAGGCAGCCCCAAGATTACAACTAAAGGCACAAAAGACTTACAGAGCTGCTTTAGAAGGTGGCAAGGTGATGTGTGTCTGAAGTGAAGGGCAGTATTTTGAGGGAGATGGACGGAAGTGAGTAATACTTTTCTAATATTTAAAGTTTAATTACATTTTTCAATTACACTTGGTTCGCCTGCCCAGCCATTCAACATTACATGTTTTCCCAAGCAACCAAATCATTTGCCTGACAAAGACAGTGTGCAAATATTAATGGCACTTTTTGTTATAACTAAAAACTGAAAACTTAAATGATTATAAGATGAGTGAATCCATAAAAACATTGTAGCGTATTTATACAGCAGATAATATTGGACAATGAAAAAAGAAATGATGCTTATGAAAATGTATAAGTGAGTTTCAAAATAGTTACAATGAGTGGCAGAGGCTAGAAAAAAATTATCCCACACTGTATGATCCAATTTATATAAGATTCAAGAAAATACAAACTAATCTATAGTGACTGAAACAAGATCAAATGTTTCTTGAGAATAAGTGGGGGACATGATACGGGTACACATGCAGAAGGGAGTGGGGAAGTAAGGACAGTAGGAGGCTTTCTTGAAGTGATGCATGTGCTCATTATCTTGATTATGATAATGATTGATTTTGCAGATAAATAAATGTCAAAAAATATATCCTACACTTTGAATATACACAATTTATTCTATGCCATTTACACCTCTATAAAGCTATTAAAATTTTATTTTAAAAAATGTTTAACTAGAGTAGTATATTCAATCATTCAGTAAAGGTTGATTGGATTCTATCTATGGATCAGGTTATTTTAATGTGATATTTAATAATATTAATGAAGCTGATTATGTGTCTTATGTACTTGAAGTAAAAAAGACAACAAAGAAGTTACTGAAGGTAAATCATGGTCTTCTTAGGAGTCAGAAAGATCTAGGCTCAGGTTTAATATCTGGGTAACTTTTGAAAAGTTAATTAACTCCTCTGGTTTTCAATCACTTCATCTGCAGGAGGAGAAACATAATGTTGTTTAGGAATCATATACAGATATGTTGTGGTGACTAACCATTCTTTACCTTAAAGAACAGGTATCAATCATATTTTAATAAATAAAATACATACTGCTGGTTTTCAGAGATTATATTGTAGAGGCAAAAATCTAGAAAACAAATACAAAATATGTTTGTAAGAAGACAAGATATGCTGACTCATCCATAATTACAGGAAGAATGGACCCCTCCAGCCCTGACTGTTTTTCTAGTAACCAAGCGGGAAGGTCAAGACCTAGAAGGAAATGAGAAGTAGCATATAGACTATAGTTAGTTACTTCCATGAAGATAGGTCCTCAAAATGTTTGTTTGAGACAGGTTTTAAATTGAGTCATTTATTTCTTATAAATAGTTTAAATTCTGAGGGTAGATTCATCAGAGACCAGTCAAGAAACCACTAACCAGGCTGCATATTTCAAACTCAAGTAGAAAGAATTTGTTGTGTGTGATGATACCAGAAGGGCTAAAAGATAAAAGCTTGGAGGTTAAGAGGGTTGTCACAGTCAGAAGGTACAAATGTTTCATCCCTCTTAGCTGAAGCACTGCTTCATGGGCTTCTGTGTTGCTGGAAAGCTGTTCGGATTCAGTCTGCAGCCTCCATTTGTCAGGACCAGAGTCTCTTCACAGGTGTTCCTCTGCTTAGGGCCCTGTGGGTGGCATCCTCTCCATCCTGCAACTGCTGTGCCAACCACTGACAGCTATGAGCCACTGCTGCACTGTTGGAATCGAAAGTATGAAGCTTCTAGTTGTTCCCTGCTTCCTGACCTCCCCCTGGTTCGCCTACTGATAGAGCCTACCAGCCGGCCAGCCAGCTGGCAACCAAGTTCAGTGAAATAAATTTGCAGCTTCTCTCCCAGGTAGCAGAGAGTAGAACATAAAAGTGCAGGATGGCAGGCAGTAGGTAAGTAGCCAGCAGTGTTGACAAGAGAAACTGCAGAGAGAGAACACGTCTGAGGCTGGAAGTTGAAGCAATGGAGAACAAAAAGTGGTTCCAAAGAAAAGTCAGAAACATGTATATCTTGAGAAACCAAATGAAGAGGGAATTTAAAAAAAAAAAAAAAAGATGGTCAACGGTGTTTAGTGCTAGACAGAGGACAAGGCCTAAGAGAAGGTAAATGGGCTTGCCCATCCGCTGCCCTGATGATCCTGAAAATCTATGTTCACTGATCAATTATAGAAGCAGACGCCAGATTTAGGAAAAACCACTCTCTGGAAATAAGATGGGAAGTGTAAATCACTCATTGCTGACATTTGACAGGAACTATAAAAAGTGAACAGGTTCATAAACTTCTCTCAAATACTGGATCTAATGGAACTGACCAGCATATCCCAGTTTGCCAATAACATTTCTGGTTTTACATAAGAAAATCCCTGTTTCCAGGAATCCCTTAGCCCGAGTCAAGCCAGGATGACTGATCACTAACTAAGATGTCTTACAGAATGTCCAAATCTTAGCTGTATTCAGAACTCAACAAAGGAGGCAGAAAATTTTGTAACTGAAAGCACCGCTATACTTGTAGAAAGACCATTGTCTTGTTCCTCAGTTCACTAACAGTGCAGTCATTCCACTTCACTTTCAATGTGATTCTTCTCCATCCAGGTCTCACCCCCTTTAGTCCAATTCTGGCTGCAGAAACATCCCAAGGGAAGTATTCTCCTACTTGACTCTCCCAGCTCAACCTTTTCACAGCACCCTAGTTAATTAATACTTGCCCTGGGTCAGCCTGGAAGAAAATGCATTGAGCTTGGAGTTTCCATTTTAATGTTAAACCCCAGGAAGGAGAAAAGCATATTTATACCAGTAGATCTAATTGCTAGAAAGGTAATTCTGCAAAGATGGAAATCAGCTGAAAGATTAACACTGCTACACCAGCTTGAGTGCCCTGGCTAACAGAGAGAAAATAATGTTTCAATTAAATGAAAGGATTCTGAATTAGGTAGATTACTCAGGAGACTGGTAATGGAATACAAAGCCCTTCACCTCTGGGTCACCATTACTAATCTGGTCCAGGGCAGTTGTGGACCATAGTTTTGAGGGGCTGATGGCTCACCCCAGCCCTTGCTGTCTGCAGCACTTGATGAACTGGTCTTCCAAAGCACCTGCATCAGCCTCAAGGTCACTGTGGTTCACTGAAGGAGGAAGAGGAAATGAGGTTCCCTGTTTGGACAGGAGGGGCTCACTGTGAGCACAAGCTAGGCTGCAAGGAGACAATGCAACCTGCCACAGGGAAAGTGGGATGAAGCAGTGGTTCCAAATGGGGAGCTGTGCTGAGGGAGAAAATCACACAGCCGTGAGTTCACTCATTCCACTGAATGTAGAGTGGGAGTGGAATACAAAGGGTGAGGGTATGTTCTTTGCGTATTTGAAGGGAATGGCAAGGGGGAAGGGAGATTTGTATTAGAGACTAAAAGTTCTGTATTAAAAGTGAAACCATGTCACGCAATCCCAAGTTAGGCTGCCACTTCTATCTTGAATTGATTTCAATAATTTACATTTCATGGTTATTTTGACTTTGGGAAATATCTAGAAGTCTAACAGTGCTGGACTTGGTGCATGTGGTAGACGAGGACACCCTACAACATTTTTAGGCGTTTATCTTCCCATTGCATGACACTCAGCATTATCATTCACTGTACTTTTGATCATGCCTCATAAAAACACTCCCAAAACAGGGCTTCCAGATGTGCATTAGAATGTGACAAGAAGGATACGGTAAGCAGCAGGGAGGATTTTGAGGGCTGTTAATGGTGATATGTCTTCTAATGGAATAATTTTTAAAATTTAAACATTCACCAAGTTTAAATTCACCATTTAAACATACACCATGTCTTTGTAACACTCATGCTTGAATATACTCCAAAACTTGCCTTCTTTTACAAAATGTTACTAAAAGCAGCTAAAGGCTTATTGCAGGAGATTAGCCTAATGCTCTATGCCAATGTGACAAAAGTTCCCTCCCAATATGAAACCTGTATTTCAGCAGAGAGCCTCTTCTTTTTGCAATATAAATAACATTGTTCCAACTTTATATTCCACTCTTTGTGAGAGCCTAAGAACGTGTTCTGGGTTTCTGAAAATATGGGAGAGGGCAGTGTGCTCCTGATTACTTCTAAAATAAAACCAGTTCTTCCGAATTTGTTTAGTTTATGGGTTATCTCATCATTCTGGGCCTGCTGTTGTTCAAAAGGACCTAAAAAAGAAACTCAGAAACTTCTTCCAGTTCCACAATGAGTGTATTATCTTAAAAGACTTCGTTCCAACAGGGATGTGACAAGGGTCACAGAGGAAGTTTGTGTCGCATCCCTAGAGACAACAAGGATTTATACAAATCTCGGCACACCCCAACCCTGGGGAGACTTGACTGGCCCCTTCACTGTACTCTGTACCCCATCCTGTTACTGTTCATCTACTTCTATGCTCTTGCTGGTTGACTTAAAGTCTGTCACCAGAAACTCCATATTTTTCCCATTTCCCTGCAAGTTCCACTTCCAAGAGTTTCTAGGGATGAACCCTCCAGTCTCAGCCAGGGAAGCTCAAGAGTCTCTACATTCAAGAAACCATCCTCCAGAGGAGGTAGTCTGAGTTTTAAAAAGCTGTTTTCCCCTCTTCCAATTACAGTAATGTGCCAAAAATAATATTTCAACAATAACCCAGTAGCAGGAGCTTTCTGTTGAATTCATTTCTTAGACTACAAAGTGGAAACAGGGGTACTTTCTGGTGTTCAAACACAAAATTTCAGGTTGAATGTCCCCCCTTCCCCCAATGAAGAATGACAAGTTTTGGAAGCCTCAGAACAATTACATGGACTATGGATAGAGCAATGAAGGAGTATTAATAGAAATGAACAATCCCACCATTTTTTTCCCCCAATGAACCATACCATTAGCATGGACAGATTTGGGAAATTTGGCATGAGACAGCCTGCTTGATTCTGAGAGCACTAAAATGTGTTTCTGAAGGTGAGGAAAGAAAAATTTGTTATTTCACTATAGAGTGTAAGCTTAACATCAGGAGCAACTAAAAAATCTGTAGGCTTCAAAGCTGTTTTCAAGAAGTGTAACTGTGAGAGTACACAGTACTTTTCTGTTAACGTGATAGTAATGTACACCTTAAGCAGAATATATTACCTGAAAACACCACTGTACTGATAAGAAACCTGAAGCTATGAGAGGTTGTTGACCCGAAGGCAGGAAAAGGAGCTTTTTTCCATGTTTCCATTACCTTCCCTTGGGTCTCATGCACTAATGCTTTGTAGATTTATAAGAGCAAAAAATGATTCATGAATCCTGGAAAATGACAACCAGGAGAGGTTTTTACACATATGTTTAAATATTCTATGCCCTTGATTTGATAGGAGATGTAAGAGAACAGGGGAAAGTTGACATATAGATCATGGTATTATCCAGCTGGGCTAAATAAGGCAGTTTGCATTAGTAAGTTTCATTGGAGTAGCTGGGGATATTTTTATTCTGGTAATGGAGAGATAGATATGGCCTTTGGGAGCAATTCTTAGAACTCATACTTTCTCCAGATGCTCGATTTGGGAGTGGGGCGGATTGGCTTCAAGGCCAAGAACAACAAACATTGCCACAAGCCCACTGGTCAGAAAGCTGAAGATCTTCAAAGGTCTGGAGTTTTGCCACATAACCCTTGGAGTTTCATCGTCATTCTCTAGAGCAGTCTTAAAATTCTTTGGACAGAAGTAGCCTTCAAAGATGCTCAGTAGAGCCTTCTCAAGCAGCAGTGAGCCTTGTCGGTGAGCTCTAATAGTAAAGGCTTCTTTCCAGATGATCACTCCATCAGGCCGCAGGACAACCACTGAATATATGAATCATCACTCACCTGACATTGTCCTAGCACTTTGTGGGGATAAACACACTCCTGATACCCCAGGTTATAACATTTCCTAGCGGACCCTGACTGAATAGGAAATACCTAGGAACATTAAGTAAACAATCTGATTATGAAAACTTATTTCCACAGAGTCATCTACTATTGATTTTATTAAATAAATCATCTCAAAAGCATGTCTGTAACTTTCAAGTAGGGTTAAGAAGACAATATATCAGAAATATATTATTTCAGTAAATAACATCTGCAGTAACACACTTCAAGGGCTCATGCGTTGGAAGTATATATGGGGTTTGAAAGTGGTAGAGAGTCCTTGCCCACATCTGAATAGCAAATTTATGTAGAAACGAACAATTTTGAAGTCCAGATAAAGCGCCTATATATTCAGAAAACTAGATATAGTTCTGGAAATATGATAGTCTGGTGTCAGAAAATGCTAACAGATAATGATTACCCTTTTTCTGCTCAGCTTTCATGTGCGTCAAACCCTTACGTATGCTATGTAAATATTTGCATTAATTGGGGGAAATTTGAATTCCAGAATTTGTTAAAAAGCAAATGGTATTTTGTTAATTTGATATATTATTATTGTTTGGCTTGGTCAGATGGCTAATTATAGCAAATGTGGGTGCCCAGTTGTATCACTGAATGCTCAATCAGTGAAATGTTTGCATTAGTAATTTCAGGCTACTCCTCAAACTCTATCACTTATCAGAATTCTGGGAAAAAAATATTTGCTAAAGGGCTCACTTCGAATGATCTTCTGTACCATATCATAGAATATGCAGTCAATCCTTAAAGTCCACCAAGAATTGGTTCTAGGACCTCTTGAGGTCAAATTCCATGGATGTCCATGTCCTTTGTATAAAATAGAATTTATAAATAATCTACATGCATTCTCCCATATAATTTAGCATAAGCATGTTGGTAAACTACTGCATCACATAGGGAATAAAAACAAAAATGTGTACTTTCAGTATAGACACTTTATTTTTGAAAAATTTTGACCTGCCTATGGGTAAATCTGAGGATATAGAACCAGAAATATAAAGGGCCAACTACATTTCATTTATCCCTAAGCATGGAATTTTTGGCAAGAATGTTGGAATGAGCCTTAGAAGATCTGTGTCCAGTCTGGTTCTCCCGGGGGCTAGCTATGTGCCCCTGAGTTTGCTACAGCACCATCTCTAAGAGTTCCACCATGAATCAACTACTCAGAAAAAAAGCATCAGTGACCGAGAGGAGAACACTTCGAATCTCATTGTCAAAAAGGATGACAGCACCCTGAATACTCCCAAATGCTTCTTGCTTTCTCAATTTTGCCACCCTTGAGCCCTCTCTTGGCTATCTGTAAACACAAAATTCTAAAGTGATAGGCCTTCAGTATACATTGCACAAATACATCGTTAGTATTGTCACTATTATACATTAATTCAATGTATCATCATTGGCTTTCAAAGCCATGATTTATGACTCCAAAAAAAAAAAAATGCTGTGGTGTAGGAAGGCATCAGGGACTCCATTGACTAAATGCTTGTTTATTTTTAAACTTAAGAGCATTGAAAGTAAGCTTCAGGCTACTTTTCCTCAAAGAGAATTAGGGGGAGATTTTGAAAGGAAGACTACATTTCAAAACACTGGAGGGGCCAGTAGGTCACACTTAAGATACAAAGGTTTATGTTTTCCCAGACCACTTTAAGTGTACAATTAAACTTCCACACTGCAGTTCCACACATTTGGCTCCCCAGTGGAAGAATCTGGCCTCCCCATGTCTTCCACCCCTCTGTTTGAAACTCCTTTAATAACTATGTGTGTGAGATGTGGTAGGAAATGTATACATTAGAGACTTTCTTTTGCAGCCACCTGTAATAAGCATAGTGTTATATTTTATGAGGGTAGTAAATGGGATTACACAGAGAAATTTAGCTTGCCAGGTAGCTAGATGCTGGCATTACTTCTTGTCTCTTTCTGACCTTTACATTCTTTCATAATGCACTCAACATTGCATTCAGCTGACATATTGCATGGACAGCATCAAGCATGGTGCCAAAAGAAAGACAAAAGATACACAACTATTGTAGAAAAAAACATAAAAATTGAAACAAGTAAAAAAAAAAACACTGTATCTTCCAATCACAATAATTTTGTGGAAATGATTGATAAACAAGTAAATTCATTAGGAAAAAAGAGAGATACAGGGCAAAGTCAAGGAGACATCAAGGAGCAGATCCCCAATTCAAGGATGGTAATTCTTTCCAGAATGTGCTTTCCCTCCCTTGTTCACCAGGCATCATTGATTTCTTTTCTCTTCTTTTCTTTTCTTTTTCTAAGCATTTTTTGCAAGACCCCAACATGCTTTATTTTTTCTTCTCACTGTCCTGCTTTCCAGCTTCTTCGGTTCTCTTAAGATCTGAAGGAACATTAAACCTGGAGTCTGCAAACTTAGATCAACTCAACTTCTTCAGTCCTCACTGTACCGCTACCCTTCAATTCACTTACACTAATGACAAAATCTTAATGACTGGAAACGTGGGGAGTGTCTTTGGCCAAGTAGTCTCTACTACTAAATCCAAGAGCCTAGGACATTGCCCAAAATTTGGCAGGTCAGATACATTGTCACCTTAAGAATATTTGTGCAGTGTGACACACTTTATCTTATTGCAAAAAAAAAAACAAAAAAAAAAAACCTTAATATAATTACAGCAGGCCTGGTTCTTCCAGGCTTAATTCATCCTCATGTCTGAGGAGCCGGAAATGTAACAAGTAAAGAATTTGCTAATATGAGAGACAGGGAATTTGCCAAGAGTTTGTTAATCTGAAGGTTTATTTTTTTGTCCAAATATAAAGGAAGTTTGCAAACTGGTTCAGATTAACCAGGCCAAGTTGTATATTTTATTAACTTTAAAATTTTTTTTTTTATCCTTTCAGATTTGAAAAAAAAGCCCATGGAGTTACACAAGGTTGTGGGGGTGAAGGGAAGTTGTTTGCTCAATAAAAGATATAAGGAGATATGTGTCAGCTGCTTACTTTTTCACTTTCTGGATTCAGCCAGAAGCAGCTGCAAAACATCTACTCTAACTCCAATCTTTTATGACTTTTACTAACTTCTTATTCCTTCCTTATTGATTTTCTAAGGAATCTTACCATGCAGAGAGTGCCACAAAGAGAAGGAAGAACAAACTGGAACAGTTTAATTATCCACCCATATCCTTTAACATTCTCATGCCTTAAATTCTCAAGCCTCATCATATGGGGCTCCTGACTGTCCCCCACCTGGCTGGCCTCTTTCTTGTCCCCAGGACTAGTGTATACCATTACTCCTTCCTCCTGGCTTCCTCTTCTCCATCTTCTGCTTGGCTTATTTCTCATCCTATGGCTCTCATCTTCGGGATCTTTTCCTCCAGAATATGTCTTTTACCAGCTAGTCTAAAACATCAACTAACCATCCCATGTGAGAGTGGGCCAGTTTTACTTTGCCCAAATGATTCAAAGCTCTGGTCACATTTTATTGGAATCACCATACTATACTTATGCCCCTGACTTGACAATTGGTACTTATTTTTTTAACTGTGACTATTTCTCAGCAGTACGGCTCAGTATGTAGTATGGTGCTGATTAATCTAGAGAGTCTCCTTGTACACCACAAAGTAATTGGCATCTTGGTCATTGAGAAGCTGAGATCATACTCACACTAGTCCTTTGCATTGCTGCTTTTCATGTCGTGCGAATGTACCGGTTCCTGACCTAGATCCCCGATCTTCCAAATGAGTGTACAGCGGAGGTTAAATAAAAACAGACAAATAGTATGATTTTAGGGCTCCAGGAGGATCAAAACCCTTTAGTCGAACTCGCGACTCCGAGGGCTAAGACCGAGTCTTCTCTGGATCAGCCCACTTTATTAGGACCAAGGACAAAAGGTGAGAAAATGAGAAAAGCACAGGAAATGAGCAGGACCTCGGGAGTCACTTCAAGGACTTCTCCAAGTGGTAAATTATGCTAATTTAGGAGAATCATATCTTATCTCCAAGATAACATTCATGGTAGGATTGAGACTATAGGAGTGAACTTGCTTTAACTACTGTCTCCATTTACTTAATTAGTGGAGGAGCCAAGGTGTCTTCAGCTGTGGCCTTATCTTGCCCTTTGAGGTATCTCTGGCCTCATAGATCACTACAGATCTCAGCCAAGATCAGTGATTCATAGAGGTTCACTTACTATGAATCAGCTCCCGTCACCAGGAAAGGGGTCGAGGCCTAGGACAGACTCACAGATAAACATAGAAAGCCAATTAGTAAAATTTAAATCCTGCTTAGAGCCACTGGGTAGTGGACTCCAACACTAATGATCTTTATTACTAGCCAACTAATGTCTCCTTATTTTTAGGTTTAGTCAACTTTGATGAAAACTGCCTGGACATTTATTCTCTTGATTAGAAACTGGTTCAATATCTAAAATACTTTGGTGGAATACAGGATAAGTTTTAAGAATTATAAAAAGACAAGATTGTGTCTTTACTATTCCTCTTAACCTCACTGGCCTGAAATGTCTCACTTGAGTTTAGAGCTTTGATCCCCATAAAAATTGTTGATACAGAGAGGTAACCCTGCTGCTAAGTCATCAAGTACTTAGTACTTGATATCTGCAACATTACACCAACCTCTTTTTAATCTTTTTAGATGAATTTGAGATTCAGGTGAGGTACTGGGTTTCATGGAAGGCTATGCAACTAGCCCATTTTCAGCCAACTGTGTCTTGATATCCATGACCACACTTCACCACCCAACAGAAAGCAGAGTCCAGAGAAAGTGGAAAGAGGAATGGGTAGGAATTGGCATAGAATGGCTTCTCTGAGAACTATCTTGAGTATGACGATCTGGAAATCCATAAGCATCCATACCTGATGTAAATTAATATTTCAAGGGGAGAGAGAATGAAGAGGAAAGAAGAGAAAAATGAAACACAGTTGCCAAATCTACAATTTTTCAGTCAACTATGCTTTGGTCAGAGATAACATTTGAGAAATACAACATTGCTGATTCTGATGCTAATAGCTCAGAAGGAATAGTAGGGACAGAGGAAATGGAACAACACAGGTTCCCTAGAACAAATAAAGTGATCTTTGACAGATTGCCTCTAAGATTCAGGTTCTTTATCATTAAAATTGGAAATACAATGCTTACATTATGAGATGCTTTAAAATAAGGTATGCCTGACATACAGAGTATTTGGTAAGATTCTTTCTCCTTCAGCATTATTGAAATGTCCTTTTATGTTTTATTTTTTAAAGAGAATAAAACCAAGCAAAATGAAACAGAACAAACTCAATCAAAACAAATCAGTGTAAGAGACATAGGACTTCAAAACAATAACAAATCAACAATGGTTTCCAAAATGCCTCTTGTTGTCTTCAAAATAGATGTAGATACCTTTAGACACAGTAAAAATCAAATAAAACAGAATAGTATAAAACCAATAAAAACAAAACAATGGATGCAGTAAAGGACTTCAAAACAAGACAATAGCAAATCCAAAATGGTTACCATAATCTATCTTGCTATTTTGAAATAGCTGCCCATGCCATCAGATATAACAAAATCAAACAAAACAAAACAGAATAAAACCCAACTCAACAAAACAATGAAAATGATACAGGACTTCAAAACAAGATAATAGGGAATTAACAATGGCTACCACCTTCAGGAGGAGATGCCCCCTAGATGCCACACTGCCAAGTTAGTTCAACACCAAACACCACAAGGACCAAATTGCATTTCACCATAATAGTTATTGCAGCCTGTGTTTCTCCAGATGAGCCGGTTGCTTATGGTGCGGAAGTGGGGATGAAATGTCTTTTTAGTTTAGCATTTAATTCATACTTATCATCATTATTGACCAATTCAAGTCATAGTTTACATGAAATAGGGCCTACCTATGATTGAGCTTTCTTATATCTAGAAGTGCCTGTTGCTAACATCAAAAAGTAAGATCTATCTTTCTAATGTCAAAGCTGTTGGAAGAAAAATGTGGAAATTCAGCCAGCTGGTTGTAAGTTCTCTATATTGACAAATGTCCCAGTGTTGGCTGCGTAAGACAAACAATATGAGTTGAAGACTTTTTCATTTTTCGTCCATATAATGTGGCCTTTTACAGGTAAAATCATCAATACAGATACCAACACCATTTTGAGCCTTCAAGTACTCTGTCCATCAGTTCAGATCATAGCCAAACTATGAGCTCAGTCTACTCCTGAGGGGGATCTTTTTGCTGTTGTCACAGTGAGATTTCTTCCTCTATTTCTGAAGAGAGTTCGTAAAGGATTGTAAGAAAACTTAGATTCCATTAAACAGCAATGGCTCTATTTTGTTAACTCTAATTGGGTTACTTTTAAATTAAATGAATAATATTCACTAATAACCCTGTTTCTCAACTCACTTTATGTTTTCTTAACATGTTTTTGTATCTCTTGCCAAATTGCTTACAGATTTCCCTACAATTAGACAGGTATTTGTTTATTTCTATTTTAAAGAGAAAAAAAAAACAATGATACTAATTTCCAAACCAAGATAATAGGAAATTAATAATGGCTAATATATTTCATATTGTTATCTTCAAAATATTTACTCAGATTACAAGACATAGGCATACATAATTGATCAAAGAATATAAGACAGATAGTTTTTAATGAACTGAAAGAAATCAGTAGTATAACTATTTTTTAGTTATCTTTAATATATACATTTTTTTTTCTTTGCTTCTACTTCTTTTCTCCTTTCACCCATATCAGTTGTTTTTTCTCCTTTGAGCAGTTTCTTCCCCTTTCACAATATCTATTGTAGATCTTTTACTTTTTAAGTTTCTTTTACTAGAAGGACAATATTACGTTTGCACATGTGAGTTTGATTTATTTCACTTATGAGCATGGCCTCTGTTATATCCATTTTATAGTGGGGTAGTATTTTATGATATAAAAATACCACATCTTTTTTTTTACCACAGTTGGTGGACATTTTGGTTGTTTCTAAGACTTAGCTAATACACATTGTTCTGCTATAGGCATGGGTACACACATATCGCTGTGGTATGATGTTTTTAATTCTTCTGGAAAAATACCCAGAAGGGGGATACCTGGGTTGAATGGGACCTCTAATCTTAGTTTTTGAGGAATCTCTGCACTGATTTCTGTAGTGGTTGTACCAGTCTACATTCCAAACAACAGTAGAAAAGGGTTCTTTTTCCCCACAGTCCTATCAGCATTTGTTATTAGTTGATTTCATGATGAAAACCACTCATTCTGGGGTGAAATGGAATCTCAGTGTTGCTTTAATTTGCATCTCTTCAATGACCAAGATGTGGAACATTTATTCATATGTATATTTACCATTTGCATTTCTTCATCTGTGAAGCGTGTATTCATCTTAGGTGCTCATTTTGGTGTTGGCTCTTTGAATTAAGGGTTCTGATTTTCTTCAATTCTTTTTCAAAACTTATGTTCTAGATAGAAGTCCTTTGTCTGAGGGACAGTTGGCTAAAGCTTTTTCCCACTCTGTGAGTTGTCTTTTCACTTTTTTGGTGATTTCTTTTGCTATGAGATCCCTGTTTTTGATTCTTTGATGTATTTCCCATGTACTTTGTTTTGTCGTCATGATCTCTCTGCCTACAACTATGTCTTTGAGATTTCTACCTACTTTCTATTGTAGTAGGTTTAGTGTTTCTGTTTTAATATTTAGATCTTTGACCCATTTTGACTTTAGTTTAGTCTCTGGTGATACACGTGGGTTCAGTTCTAGTCTTCAGCATGTTGACAGCCAGGTTTTTCAGCACCATTATTAAAGATGTTTTCTTCCAATTATCATGTTTGGTCACTTGTCAAAGATAAGCTGACTGAATGTATTTGTTGTTGTGTTTACATCTTCTAATCTCCATTGATCTGCAGGTCTGTTATTTTGCCAGTTCCACACTGATTTTATCACAGAAGCTTTGTGATTTTATCACAGAAGGATTGTGCTACCTCCTGCCTTGTCTTTGTTGTCCAAGATTGCCTTTGCTATATTCTAGGTCTCTTCTGTTTCCAAATGAATTTTAGAAATGTTTCTCTAGAACTCTGAAGGATGCAAATGGTATTTTGATTGGGATTGCATTAACTTTGTATAAGAGTTTTGGGAGAATTACCATTTCCACAATATTGATTCTTGCTATCCATCAGCAAGGGATATCTTTCCATTTTCTGATATTTTATGTGATCTCTTTCCAGAGTTCTGTAGCTTTCAATATATAGACCTTTTGCTTCCTTTGTTGAATTGATTCCTAAGTATTTCCTTTCTTTGGTTGCTATTGTAAAGGGGGTGGTTTCCTTAATTTCTCTCTCAGTGGGTTTGGTTTTTTTTTTTTGTATAGGAATGCTATACATTTTTGAGCATTCTTTGTATTCAACTATGATACTGAATTTGGTTATTAACTCTAGAAACTTTTTGGTGGAGTTTTTGGAGTCTTCTAAGTAGAGTTTCATGTCATCTATTAATAATGATGGTTTAACTTCTTTTCCTATTATTCCTTTTATTTCTTTCTCTTGTAAATTGTTCTGTTTAATGTGTCCAGAACTATATTGAATAGGAGTGGTGATAGTGGATATCCTTGTCTTGTTCCTCATTTTTAGATTGAAAGCATTCAGTTTTGCCTATTTAGTATGATGTTGGTGTTAGTTGGTCATAGATTGCTTTTATCACATTGTCATAAAGACCATCTATTCTGATTTTCTGTAGGATGTTATCATGAATGAGTGTAGGATGTTGTTGAAAACTTTTTCAGCATCCATTGAGATGATCATGTGACTTTTTCAGAGAACTATGATCAGATAATATGCATGGAACAACTTAAGTTCCCTTGCATTTACTTAGGTATGTTCTATGGACTCTGTATAGTCTATTTTAGAGAACATCCTGTGTGCAATTGAGAAGAATGTGTATACTGATGTTTTTGGGTGGAACTTTCTATAAATATCTACTAAGTTCATTTGTTCACAGATTTGGTTTTGTTCTGATATTTCCTTGCAATTTTTTTGTCTAGTTGATCTACATCTCTGTGACAATGGAATATTAAATTCTCCTTTATAATTGCATTATTGCTTATTTGATTTTTTGTGTCTATTATAGTTGGGTGCTCTTGTATTTGGTGCATATATATTTATGATTGTTATCACTCTCTCTCTTGAATTTTTCTCCTAAAAGTAGTTAGTGAGTTTCTTTATCCCTTTTGATCATTCTTAGTTTGAAGCTCACATCCTCTGCAACAGAATAGCTATCCTTGCTTTTTTTCTGGGTCCTGCTGCATGAAATATTGTTTTCCATACTTTGACTTTTAATTTATGTATTTCTTTAGTTAAATGTGTTTCTTGTATACAGAATATTGTTGGGTCTTTCTGCCAGTCTCATTTAAGTGGTGAACTGTGGCCATTTACTTTGATGGTAATAATAGGTATTTATTGACTTATCTTTGTCATATTGTTTTCTTGCTCTTAGATCCTTACTTTTCCCTTGTGTTTGACTGCTTCCCCTACTTAATGATTTCTTTCTGTTGTTGTTCTTTGAATTGTGGTAACTTTTCTATGTCTAGAATATTTTTGAATTCTCTTTATAAGGTTGGTTTGGTGGGCATGAATTTCTTCAGTTGTTCCTTGTCATGGAGGTATCTTATTTATCCATTAATTTTGAAAGATAGTTTTGCACGGTGCATCAATATGGCTTCAGTGTTTTCTTGTTTTCTTTCAGGATCTGAAATAATTCACTCCAAGCTATTCTTGACTTTAGGGTTTGTTTTCAGTTGGCTGTGATTCTGATTGGCTTTCTTTTGTAGGTGATCTGTTTCCTTTCTCTAACCATTTTTAATATTCTGTTGTTGTGCTGTATCTTTAGGGACTTGATTATTATATATCTGGATGTAGATTTATTTTGGTCTTGTATAATTGATTTCTATATACCTCATTTATGTGAATGTCAGATTCTTTTCCCATGGTTGGGAAATTTTCTATTATTACTTCTGCAAATAGTTTTTTTTTTTTTGTCATTTGTGTTGAATCCTGTTTTTTCATTGACCCCAATTAACTTATGTTATTTTTCTTTGTATCATCTTGCTGCTGTTGAATTGTTGTTTCCTGATCTTTTGTTATTTTGGGGATATCTTTCCTTTCATGATTGCTAGTTGCTACCCTTTATTTAAGGTCTGAAAGTTTGTCTTCAGTTTCATTAAGTGTTTTTACCAGTTTTCAGCAGAGTTTTTAATTTCCTGTATACATCTGTTTGAATTAATTTCATACATTCTATTTCTTTCCTATATTAATCATTCATGGTGTCCATCATCTTGTCATCATCACTTTTTGTCATCTATTTTTTTCTAGCTCTACTCTTGATGTGCTGAGCAATTCTTTTATAAATATTGCCATTTCTTTTTTACCCAAGAGATTATTTCTGATATGATTTCCTCCATAGTCTCACGGATTTGTTTCTTTACTTTGGTTGCTATCATTTCAGAAATTTCAGTTGTGTGTCTTCTAGTTTCTTTTATGTCACTATTTCATGGATTTGTTCAAGATGGGCTGGAGTTTTGAGACTTCATTTTGCTTTTTTGTCTTGTCATTTTGCATGTCAAACAATTTTTCCTTTTGGTTTTCTGTGATTTCCCTTGTGGATTTTTGTGGTACGTAGCTGTATCAGTAGTATCGAGGCATCTCTAGGCAAGGTTTGTTCTTCAGGGATGACTTTGTGTGTAGGAGATTCTTGGTTTGTGTCTGTTACAAGAGTCTAACTTTTCAGTTAATTAATAGTGGTATGTTGGTATCTGTTTGTCTCAGTCCCTGGTCTTTTGGTGTAGTTCTGTGGTGAGTTCATTATCCAAGAGCTTCCTAGTATTGTTACAGAAGGGAGAACAACTGATTACAACAGATATGACATCCCAGCTAAAGTAATAAAATTATCAATATCAATAGCTTCACACACAAATTAGAAACCAACTGTGGTAACTATTGATTTTGCACTTTCACCATAGGAACACAGTCTATAGTTATATAACATAATTGATCATAAATTAGGAGCTCATATGCAAAGTGTTTCCCCTTGATAGAGTGGTTTTACCCTGTTGTAGGGAAATTTAGGGAGGATAGTGTATAAAACATAAATAACTGAAAAGGAAAGAAAGGCAAAGCTGGCAGACAAGGGATGCTCATGCAGGTTTTAGGAAACTAGAGAAGGGGGTAGGAAAGAAATAATGAAGAAGTATTTGAGGGATTATATGAATTTGGTCTCTGGGTTTGGGAGATGGGATTAGTTTTCTGTGGTTGGAGTTCTTCCAAGCCATTTAGAAAAGAGAGGGAAAAAAAAGAGAAAAGAGGGTAGAAAGAAAGAAAGAAAAAGAAAAAATAAGATAAGAAAGAAAAAGAAAATAAAAAGAAGAGAAAAATTGATAGAAAAGAGCTGGTTACTGAGTCCTGGATTCTTTACAAACTTATTGCTGGTCCAGCAGAGGCCTCAGTCACCTGTTGGCTTGTGTCGTTATTGTAATTTAGGACTTTTCACACTACTAATTTCACCTTAGTTGGGACCTACTGTGTTGCTGGTTTTCCTTCTGGTCTCTATCAAAAGGAAAGCAGTTCAATTCAATCATCACAGTAGCAATGAACAAGGTGTCACTTTGGTGCATGGACAGATATTTAAAGAAATGCTTCATAGAGAAATAAATTGAATTAAAATTTTCAGGTGAAGTTATTTCCCAAAGACGTGAAATAATTTGTCTAACATCACACAAGTAGACTAAGGCAAGTAAGCTGTCTCCATTTTCAGCACTCTTCCCCTTAGAATGGAAATAAGGTTTTCAATGGGTTAGAAAAAAGCAGTACCTAGCATAGTCATGATGGACTGCTAAAAGAAACTAGGTTTTTAAGAGTTCATTCTGTAATGATTAGCAGCTGCTGCAAAGTACACAGTCAGTCCTTCAACAATATGTAAAGGAAAAGGGAACATATCTGATAGTTCTAGAATTCTTATCATGTCTTACATTAATGTTGTACTTCTTAATTTAGAGCAATTTTGCCCCACAGACAATATTTATTTGGTCATGTCTTGTGTCATTTTTGGCTGCCAAATCTTAGGGGGAGTTTATGGCCACAGTGTTGTTTATCTAGTATCTAGTAAATAAAGGTCAGAGAAATAGCTAAAGATTCTATAGTGCATAGTACAGATCCCCACAATGATGAATTTCAAGCCATAATATTGCTGAGATTAAGATCTTCTGGAGTAGTAGTCTCAGCCCTATCAAAACAAATATTTACTTGTTATATAACCCCTAACTGTTCTGTAATAAAAATCAATTGTTATCATGAATTAGCAACACTCATAGATCAAATATAAAGGAAATACATAAACAAAATGTATCTCACTGCAAATTGGGAGGAAACTGTTAAAAAATTGGGAGGAAACTGTTAAAAAAAAAACCACACAAACTGTGATGGGATAAAAGGAAAAGGAAGGAATGGAAAAAGAAAAAAATATATTTATACACAAGATAGTTACAATAATTATACAGATGGTTTTTCTTAGTTCATTTAAAGTAAAAGGCTATGCTAATACTGTTTGGACAATATTTCATGCCTGTATCTTGTACTTTGAATAACTACTATGAAGACAAGAATATGCAACATATTAATTATTGTAACTCTCCTATTAACCCATTTTGAAATTATTTTATTATTATTACTTTTTTCTCTTTAAATTAAAAAAATCTCTACTTCAGTGTGTAATCTCAGAAATAGGAACCATAGCAACTGCATGTACCTCTTCTTGGAACCGTCTCTAAGGATACTACAGGTAGAGCCAGAGGAGCTAACACAAGTAGGTTCTGCTCTCTGTGCCTTAATTTTCTGATGTGAGGAGCAAATCTTGAGAAAACTTAACAAAATGAAAATCTCTGGCCAATATATTGACTCTATATATGTTAAAACCATGCAAAAGGTACTTCACCTTACTTTTGAAATAGAATAAGTGTCTATTGGGATACCCACATATCCTGCAGGTCACGGTAATGACTTGTGTTTTTCAGGTCTCCCACCTCTTTTCAGGACAGAGAGCCTAGCCCTCAACCACCAGTTATCAGTAGCACATTCCAAACACTGACAGTCTGAACCTACCCACGGACACGTCTAAAATGAGAGTGATCCTGCCTCTTTTGAGCACCTCTGTTTTAGGCTACAGTGCAAATATACTTAGAATATGAGTAAGTTTAATAAATACAAAGTACATTTTAATAGCTATTTTTATGTAGTGGAAATGGAAATAGTTATATATTCATTTAGATTATAATAACAATTTCTTTGTTTTTTGTGAGTCTTTATTTATCTTTTTAGCAAATGTCAAATTGACTCCCAAAACTATAACCATACTTTCCCCCTTTTTAAAAGTCATGCAGTACCTAATTCACAGTAGAAAAATAACAAAAAATTATATTTTCTCCAATAATCTTATTTCCAAAGATAGTTCTCTCAAATTTGCTTTTAAACAACAATTTCAGATTTTATTTTTATTAATTTCATGAAGCTTTGTAATGGAAATGACAAGCAAAGCAAAATAAAATATGCAATAATAACAACAAAAGGCCCACCAATAGGTTCTGAAAATCTGTTTCTTAAATGAATCAGGAACAAAGTAATTTTTTTCCTATTAGGATATATGTATGTACACTCTGAACGAACAGTGAAGACTCACATTTTTATGTTATAATAAGATTTTACAATGACATAAACTCCAAGGTTGGCTAGTTTTTGTTTTCCAAGCAAAGCCACCATTTAAAACAGTGAGTGTTTTTTGAATTTCAATTTCTTAACTTACATACCAATTACAAAGTTTAAGTGTAATTTAAGAAATTAAATGACGAAGAAACTATTTTCTGGAACTATCACTTATTTTTAATTATGTGGTATTTAAACTCTAGTAAAAATAAATAATTTTCAAGATCTCAAATCATTGCCCAAAGACGTACTGTATGTGTGGCCTAAAGTAGTGGACAAGAATGGAAGGGAGGAGCTGGTGAGGTTTGAATGCTACTCCACTTCACAGCTCTTCATCTACAGCCACATCAGTTTGATGTTTTATTTTATTCTTCCACAATATTTTGTCCAACAAAGGATTTCTCCAACTAAAAAAATTTGAAAACCACTGCCCTAAGGGAAATTAGGCAGCAGACGTAAAGAAATATAATATAGGTCAAATTTCATCACAACAAATACTATTATGCCAAAAATCTCTATATAGTAAGAGATTTCTGAGCCTTAGGCAATAACCCATTTGTCTTAAGAAATATGCAATACAACAAAATAAAAGAATCTGGGCAATGTTTTTATTACAACGGCCTTTGACCTGTATTCCTTGCTTGGTGGAAAATGAATTTGTAAGTTGGAATTCAATGTTCCTAGTTTCCTTTAGGTATTGCTACTTCCTTTCCAATCTGTTTGATGTCTGTCTAATGTTTATGGTGAAATAAAAGCTCAGAGTAGTTAAAAGAGGCACCTACAAACGTCTTCTATGGATCCTAAATGATTATTATTCAGTTATGGCTCCAAGAAAAAGAGAAACAGCAATTATAACAGGAATACTGAGTCCCTCTAATGCAGAGGTATTTTGTTGCTAACTAGTGCCCCTATTTACTTTTTTCCTGTTTTCATAAACCTGAGCTTTTATATGCACATAATGACATCTGAAATACAGAATATGTTCTCTAGCTTCTACTATTAGGTGCAACCAATAAAATAATAAATTTTGGTATGAATCCTTAGAGAATCCTACATTCAAAAGAAAAAAACAGGAAAAGGGAGTTTCTATCTTCTTTTATGTGGATTAGATGTTAATTGTAATGGCTAAAATTCCCAGTGTCATCAGGGAAAATTAGTTGCTCTTGGTCATGTAAATTACATATTTTTAAAGCAGAGAAATAGAAGACTTAAGTTTCTAAAGCCTTTAGAAAATCACCAAGCAAAGTTGGATCATGTATTTCTGAATTCTTTTGCTTAGAAAAATAGTTACTTGTATGATAAATTCACTGCAATTGAGATTCTATTCCTAGAAGTCAGATATAACTGACACATCTTGTTTTCAAACCAGTGTGTCCTTTCTTGCTGTTTTACTTTGGGATTATTGTCTCTGCTTCTTTGTTCATTTGAAATTTACTATTCACCTTTATTGTATTAGGGTACTAGGCAGTTTCTAGCACTGGAAGCTTTAGTGGTTGAAACAAAAAGATCTACATGATTTCTTCATGGAAATCTCCTTAATGATAGACATCTGGTAGGCAATGTGATTTTTGTAACCAAGTTGTAGGGCCACACTAGAACACGCTTTAGCATACTTCTTATGTACTAGGTTATCACATGTTAGCTGTATTTTGTAACAATTTGAATTTCATTCAGCTTTGTTGAGAGATAACTTATAAAATAAATTGCATACTTCAAGGATAGAATTTGTAAGATTTTAAACACACACACACACACACACACACACTTATGAAACCATTACCACAAACAAAACATCTGTAAAAGTTTCCCTGTGTCCTGTTAACATTCATAGGATTGGAACAGTTGTGCATGTTAGTGTCTGGTGATCTGAGGAACTCTTGAAGATCATTATGTAAAATAACAAAACCCTAGTTACGCTCCTACCACCTTGTTTTGTAGGCCTATATTGTCAGTGTTTTGTGCTCTTTCATATTGTTTTTTGTCTTTTTTGTTTTGTGTTTGTCTAGTAATTTGTTTTGTTTTGTTTCATTTTTCCCTTCAATACAGAAAGGATAGGTATACATGTAGAGACTTACACATGCATAGAACTTCTCAACAATTTATGAGAAACAATTATATAATGCATGATGAAGTGAACAGCTACTTTGAAGAAAAACAAACATTATGGTATCCATTACTGATTCTGTATCATCATGCTGTGAAATCCAGTAATGCTATTATTCTTTGT
Source organism: Hydrochoerus hydrochaeris (assembly GCA_004027455.1). Taxonomy (NCBI): domain Eukaryota; kingdom Metazoa; phylum Chordata; class Mammalia; order Rodentia; family Hydrochaeridae; genus Hydrochoerus; species Hydrochoerus hydrochaeris. Next base: position 8,768 of record PVLA01000904.1, on the reverse strand, counting down.
TCAGAGTGATTTAATCTGTTTTGTATTGTTTAATTTCAACAGACATGAATGTAGGGACAGCTATTTTGAAGAGAATGAGAGACATTATGGCAGCCATAGTTAATTTCCTTAGTGTCTGGTTTTGAAGGCCCATAATGCCTTGATCACTCTATTCTGATCAGTTTACTACTATTTTATTTTGTATGAATTCATTTCGTGTGAAGATATGGACAACTATTTAGAAGAAAACAAGAGACATTTATAGTTGTAGTGATGATCTCCTGTTGTCTTACTTTGAAATCTGTGTCACTTACATTGCTTTCTTCTGATCTGCTTTGTTCTGTTTTGTTATATTTAGTTTTACCCTCTTTCAAATACAATTTAAAAAAATAAAATAAAATATCCTTAGGACATTGTAACATCCTTAGAAAAAGACTTACGATCATGATCTTAAAACACTGCTACTCATTTGGCTACATAGATTTTATGCTAGTTAAAAAGTTCAATCAGTCTCATGACTTTATAGTTGTACTTTGTATTTGAAATGTTTGCTTAAATATTTGTACGTGTTAACAAAAGGTATTTGATTAACAAATTATCTATTTAATGAATCAAAAGCTTCAACTTTTCAAATAGTAATTGGCAAGCTTTAAAAAATATATAGTTATATAATTAAACCTTTTAACTTCTAATATATGAAACATTATTTCCTTGCTTCTAAACAATACTGATTACTTTTAAAATGAATTTTACTGAGACTTTTCCTGAATTTTTTATTTCAAAGATTCAAACTTTGAATAAAGTAAACTTTCATATGAAAAAAAATTTCCTTGTATCCTTACAAAGTTCTCCTTTCTATTCTTCCTACCTCCTGTCAGCTTTTCAACATTTCCTCTCCTTATAGGTGAGCCTGTGGGCATGTGCTTTAGTTTTGTATAAATACATGTACTAATTTGATGCCAAAATCTTGCAATGATCTGGCTACACATGTGCTTGTTTTTATTTAGCTAGAAAACTACTCCGTTCCCAGGTTTCAAAGATGGCCAACTATTGTACTATTGTTTGCTTTTCCATAATTTATAGGACTTTTTCTGAAATTAACTACATATAGATAAGGAAGAAGTAGTCCTTGATGTTCACCCTTTCATTATAAGCCTGATCAAAGATACATGTTATATTTGTAAGCATGGACAGATGCCAAGATGAAACTCGACCTATTACATGAGTGCTGGAGCAATCTTAGAAGGACCCCTGTTTCATTCAAGCTCTTGGCTTCTAGACTTAATATATACTTCTTGGGACAGAAAGAGCGAGTACACACATGCATACAGATTAACTTTTTAAGCAAAATTTCAACTGTTGCAAATATTTGGGGGTTTTGTATTGTATATTTTTTCTTGAATCATATCAACTGCTTCCTATAGGCAGTTTTAACTTAAATAGGCCAAAAGTTTGTATTTTATAAAGAGTATGGGTCAAGATAGGCTTGCTAGTAAATGCAGCTAGTGTGAATCTATCCCAAGTACTACCTGGAACATTCTTATGCTAAAAGAAATGAATTGGCTTCTTTTCTTTTATTAAGCATTTGTGGTACATAAAGTTTATATTCCTTGTGTGGAGTGGGGACTTGTGTATAATAATCTTACTGCCTGTCTTCATCTCCTCCCATCTTGTGAGTCTCTTCCCACTCAAGAAAAATCTATCTCCCTACTTTTTTTATCTAACTTTGTTTTGCTCTTTATTTATAATTTGTGTTTCTAATATAAAAGAAACAATGGGGTATTTAATTTTATGTGACTGATTTAATTCATTTAATAATATGTTCTCAAGGTCCATCTATTTTCCCAGAAATGACTCATTTACCTTGCTTTATGTCAGAATAGTACTCCATTGTGTGTAAATACCACATTTTTATGCATTCATCTGTTGGTGAACATTAAGTTTGCTTTCAACATTTAACCATTATGAATGGTACTGCTGTGAACCCGGGTATGCATGTGTTAGTGTAACACGATGTCCTTAACTCTTTGGGAAGATATCTAGACAGAGAACACCTGGGTCAAATGGAAATTCTAGTTTTGCTTTTTTTGAGAAATTTGCATAGTGGTTGTAGTAGTTTACATTTCCACCAACAATCTATGGGTAGTTTGGTTTTTTTTTTCCTACAGTCTTGCCTGCATTTGTAACTATTTGATTTCCAGTTGATGGCCGTTCTTTATGCTGCTTTAAAATCTGCATTTTCAGGTTACAAATTTTAACTGAGTGCTAAGTCTGACACCATTAAGAGGAGGTAATGAAGAATCTGGGAACTATGCTGGGCAGAGAGGAGAAAGAACAAGGCTCAGTGTTGACTAAGACTGAGATCAATGGCTTCTCTCAAAGGTTTTGAATGGGACCACTAGTAGATTTAATATACAGAGTTTTGAATTATTGGAGACTTAAAGTAAATATATGATTAGAATGTGTCAATCAAATTACTTTATATCATCTTTAAATGACTTTAGAAGCCTGATGCCTGTATCTAGAAGTTTTCTTTCTGGGAAACATTTTTGACTTAGATAACTCTAGGTCTAAAGTTTTCCAGCTGGGTATCTTTGATACAAAAGTTAACTCTTGGTTCAACTGATGGGAAACCAAACATTTCAGAGTAAACAAAGGATTTCACTTCCCAAGACATGCTTGGGACAACATTCTTTCCCTTCCCCCTTTTTCTTAGGAAAAAACAAACAAACAAACAAACAAACAAAAAGCCAAACATGACTGAGTTGATAATTCTCTGGAAATCAAAAGATAACTAATGCCTAGAACTTTCTAACTCTGGATAATTTGCATAGTTTCAAATTACACAGTCCTATCAATGAATGCAACTCAATCTCGGAAAAGATTCAATTGCATCCAATGCATGAATGAATTTAAGAAAGCTTCCTTATTTGTAGCCACAGATTGTCATCGTGTGTGACACCCACCCTGCTTCCAGCTCATTAACCCCTACTGACTGCTACTGAAACTAGTGTATGCCAAAGACCCTATGGTCAGGGGTGCAAAGTTAAGTTTTAGAAGTCCCTGATCTCAAATATCTTTTCTATGCTTGGACCATATTTTAAATATCTCCAAGTGGTGTTATTTAGATGTTTGGATCAAATTCTCATTTGCCAACCATGCATCTGGTTTTTTTTTTCTACTAAAGGAATCCAACATAGGTTAGAAATAGCTCATTGACTATATAAGAAGATAGATCCCTGCAAAGCAAATCAGAGCCAAGACCATTAAAACACTATGTTTTGTGGTCTCATATTTTATGGTACTTTTATTCACTAGCAATGGTGGGAGGCTTTTTAATGTACTCCTGACCTTTTGAGGAGAAGGTCACTCAGCACCTTGGCCCTGCAGAGTGAGAACACAGGGCTCTTTGTTTTTTCGTAGTCTCTGCTGCCTGGCTCTGTGGTCTGGGCTTATGTAGGAAACAAGTCTGATGGTGTAATTTGAGGGATGCTGGGAGATTCTCTCCCTAGTTTTCTGTGCAGCACAGCACCACCTTAACTCAAATATCTCAAATATCTCCTAGAGCAGTGGTAGCTAACGGTGGCACATGGGCCACTGGAGGCTGTATTATAAGAAGTTCTAAAAGGTTCCCTATCACTGTCCTTAGATGAATGGAAATGATCACAAAGTCATTCTGAATTATAAAGATTACAAGTGAAATTCATTTTAGGTTTGTTGACCATTAAATTCACATGGTATTACCAAACTAAAGTAAAATTCACAGGTTAAGAAAATGGTAATCATACCACCTAATACTGTTGGTATTTCCTAGAAGCCTATCTATTGCCATTTCGTTGATCCTTCCACAATGTCTTGAACTTAGAAACTGCTCATGGCTATTTGTTTATTTAACAAAACAAGATATAAACAACATGATAAAACACTCACCAGTGAGCTCTACTACAGCATGTTAGACATACAGGGACTTGTTATTTCCTGAACAAATGACTGGTACGTGTGATACCTAACCATGTTTGCCATAAATTCCCTTCTAGTAAACTTCCACCCCTAATTCTCTTAGCATTCAAGATAGCTTTTATGTTCCTTGTAGAGTCTTAAACAAAATCTAACATCTCAACGCTCCTGTGAGCAAACTGATTTCAAAAATGGATTTTGAAAAAAGTAATTTTTAAATTCCTATTTGCAAAATAAATTGCCTGCTCATTTAAGGAAAAACAATAGTGAAATTCTAGGAAAGTTTCTAGATAAGGAAACCGAGATCTATAAAGAAGTGTTAGGCCTACACTACTGATGCTACTGCTGAATGGTCATGCAATCTACTATACTTTTCAAAACTGAACACATTTATGTATCAGTGCTAAGAAAAATTAACCAGGAGCAGCAGGCATATGCTAAATAAAGTAGGATGCATGATAATCTAATAAGCAAGTCTGTTTCTCTCCTGGAAGCTCAGTTTCACCATCCGCAACACTGAGAATAAGAAAAGATAACATGGTAGTTCCTTCTTCAACTTGAAAGGCTTTAGCTGAGAGCCAAACTTCATTCTTACACTGAACGTCTCATCCATATCTAAAATAGTGCTTCATAGTTTGTTAATTACATCCTCCTTCATATCTCTCCATTTAATGGACATTTCTGACTATGCAACATCGTCTTAGAGGTGAACTTGAGAAAACTGAGTCTTCCTAGTAGTCTGTCTTTATTTACACAGTAGCTTTCAGCACAGTCAGAAATGTAGTTAACCAAAGTGAACTGTGGATCACTGTTTCTACCCACACTTTCTTAGCTGTGATTTTCCTTATAGGGGGAAAAGAGCGATAAACATAATGGTGAGGAAAGTGATGTAGAATATTTATTCTTCATACCTAACCCAATCATGTTTCCCATTTCTATGGCTGCCTCTTCCCATCCATCAGATACCCTTTAGCTGTAATGATGCACTATATCACTTGATTCCAAAATAGTCAGTAATTTATATATATCCCTTCTCCCTTTCCAACAAGATTAATAAGTTATTAGCTGGTCATGTATTATTTCACTTGATTCCCACATCCATCCTGGATAGGTTTATAACAGACAATTCGGCATGACTTACACAAACAGGAATTGCTAATGAGTGGCAGTTGAAACCAGAATCCTGTCCAGCTTTATTATTCCATGCTGTCTCCCAGAAAACTATACAATTAATAAGTTAAGAAAGCTTAATAACTTTTAATAGTTTTTAAATATTCAAACTATTTTTAAATAATAGAGTTTGATAGTAGCTATCATGAAAACTATGGTTAAAAATTGGTTAACTCTGAAATTCTCAGTCATCGTGTTCTTTCAACATGACTGCCCTTAATCTCCAGGTAAGGGAAGTTACAGATTATTCTTTCAAAAAACATGACAGGATATCCAAGCTTTAGAGCCAATCTTTGTGAATCATGTAATGATTTTGTGTCTGACTGTGGCTGCTAATCATTATGTGTCAACTTGAAAAGAACCTCCTAGCAGAAAAGTAATGGTCAGTTCTGGGTGTGTCTTTGGGTGACTGCCATGGAGACCAGCAAACTGAGATGGGGAAAACCCACTCCAGATATGGGTGGCAGCAGACTTGTAACCTAGACAAAATAAAAAAAGAAAGAAGAAAAAAGTGCCTATTTTGGAAGAGCTCCGGTCTGTAAACATAGGTTAGGAGTTTCTTCAGCCTTTCAGTGCAGACTCATATCAGTGAATACCATGATATTCCAGACCCTCAAGCTTCAAGTACTACTGCATCATTGATCGCTCTAGTTCCTCGGCTTCTAACTCCTTGCATTAACCAGCTACTGCATTCTCTGGCTCTCCAGGACACTGTGGATACTTCCACCTCTGATCCTGTAAGGCTATGTAATAATTCCCTGTGTATGATTATACATGTATTTTATGTTGATTTTGTTACAGAACTCTAGCTAATACACAAACTAAACAACAGAAAGACATTTCTTACATAACCACATGTAAGTGGATAGGGCAGGGTCATAGTTATGAGTTTAAATGAAGTCTAGAGACAACCCTTTAAAAGACATTGTATAAAGCCCTATGCCTAAGTTTTGTTTGATCTATAAGTCTCTCATTTCATATTGATTTTGGTATTCAGGTATGTCACTCTCTTTCTTCCAGTTACTTGTGTTTTTAGCCTATTTTCTCTGAGTTACTCCACTATGAATCCTCCTCTATTCAGCCATGTTGATCTTTCACAAAGGATATATTAAGTACTTCTTCAAGTGATGAAAAATTAAAAATATTTCATATTAACATTATTCTTTTAAAAATTAATTTCACTAGAAAATTGCTGGGACAAATACCTCAACAATTTAGAAATATCTTCTTGATCTGCATTATGACTGCCAGGCAAACCAAGTTAAACACCTTCAGAGAGATTTGGGGTTAGATTTCAAAATGTAAGTGCTTTAAATAATCACTCAGTACTCTTGAATCCATGTTAAATGCTGAAGTATTTATAAATATTTCTTTTGAATACACAGTTTTGTAAGTTCACTCAGACAGGTGCAAGAATATATTATCTGCCAACAAACGTCAAAACTTTGGACAAAGAGTCAACAAATTGTGGCAATGTTTTTAGAAGAGCACAAGTCTTTGTATGATATAAAATCTAATGCCAAGGAAAATCACCAGCCCCATCTGCAATAAATGATTTTTTAAAAAAAGATTTAAAAAAAATTCCCATCCTCCTGTGCATGTTATTTGCCTTGCCAAGAAATTCAGTCTTGTAAACTATTGTTTTGCCTGACTCTGCCTTAAAAGCCTCTGGACCTAAAAAGTGATCAAGAGGTGTGAACTACAATCTAAATTCTGATTCTCAAAGTTGAACAGACAAGCTACATCAAACTCAAGCAATCTTTGTCAAAGAATAATAAAGCTAAAAAGAGATTTGAGTCAGAAGAAAGGGTATCCAATGCTTTCTTGAAGAGTCACGATTTTAAAAAAGGAAACGAGAGTATTTTTAAATGTTGCTAATGTATTTTCATTGAAAACTGAAAAGTATTCCCTCTCCTAGCCCATATTTGATTTATGCACTGATTCTGAGGATGCTTCCTATGTTTTTCTGCTTAAGAACACAACCAAGATTAGAATCCCGGTAGCCATAGCATGTAATGCAGATTGTATTTTAAGTTGAATACCATGCGCTGTTGTGAGTCAGTGACAGTTTATATAAGGCATATAGCAGTGACCGTTAACTTTTTGAAAACATTTAAATTAGATCCAACATGTGCAATCAGCATAGATACCTATGTGAGATCTAATTTTCTGTTGGCACTGAGACATGGAAACATTCTCTGAAGTACTGGTAGTGTTCATAAGATGATAAATTCAGAAAATAGAAAATAATTTAATGTAGTTCTAAATGGTACTTCTGAAATATTTCCAAAAATAAATCCTTTCTGACTCTTCATTATATGGTACAAATGAGAGGCCCAAGAATTATGGCTCAAAGCCCATTTCACATTCAAGGTCAGATAGGCAGCAATCAAGAGATGATATTTTATTGTCCTACACATAGGAAATTCTGTTTGAACTCATCAAATTGAATTTGTAGATATGTTAAAATGCTCAATGATAAAACTGGGTCTATGTTGGAAGTTCTGTGGTTGGTTTTCTAGTGCAAATAAATGCTAGTTGGGCATGATTTCACTTGGTATAGAAGGCAGAAGTTAATAAGTTTTTCCCAACCTTGACCGAAATATGGGTTTAAATTTTTAAGGACAACAAACTTAAAATCCTTGGCAATGATCACTCAGGAAAATTTCTAAATAGGACACATTCACATAAAGACAATTTCCCCTCTACCAGTATTTCTGTGACTACTAAGAAACTTCGGAGAAAAAAAATCCGAGTGTAAACTGAACCTAGTTGAATGTTTATTCACTGGAATTTAAATCTGAAGGGATGTTCTTCTAGAATTTAGAGCTTGGTTGAATCCCATAAAAATCCAGTGCTATTTATAATTAAAATGATCCCTGGCCTTAGTTCACCTCCCAATATCAGACTTCTGTGGGTGTGAGGAAAACTCATGATGTCAAAATGGAATTTCATATCCTTATGGCTGAAATCATGTTGTATTTTTAGTTAGAGGTTTTCTTCTTAATATTCTTAATATGAGTTAATAGATTCTAAATTATTCCTCTCTGAGGATGAGGAAGAGGCTCTAAACAAGGAAAGAACACAGTCTGATAAAGAAATGTCAGGCCAAAGAAAATTTTTCATTGATTCTTCATAGCAAAGTGATACAGTAAAGATTTGGGAATGCTCCATATAATTGAATGTAACTGAGCATTGTAACACATTTTCAGATCACAGAATGTACTGTGGGAATAAGCAATATAGTAGTTACTCACTCAGAGGAATAAAGCAAAACACACTGCAAAATAATAACAAATATCTTTCAAATTATCTTATCTAGTTAAGTCTTTTACAATGTTCAAATGGTACCATGCCATTCTCAACCTACCTTCAAGGACATAAAGTAAATGTGACGTGAATATGACTGCTTCAGCAGTGAGGATTATGTGCAGATAAACACCACCAGCAGCACCAACAACTACAAAACCCTTTGCACACCTAAAAGATTTTTAAAAATGTATATATTTAATTATAGAAAGGGCAAATAGTGGCAAATCACAAATCTGAGTTTTCTTTTGTTTTTCCAAATCCATTTTATTTCAAGGATAAGAAGAAAAAAGAAGAAGAAGAAGAAGAAGAAGAAGAAGAAGAAGAAGAAGAAGAAGAAGAAGAAGAAGAAG
>PVLA01000903.1:223108-434096 GCA_004027455.1 Hydrochoerus hydrochaeris | reverse complement strand
TGGTAGAATGGGTACCGTTTGCTATGTTTGGGGTCTGAAAAGTACTAAAGTCCGAGGAAGGAGGAATTCACCTTTTTCTTGCATCACAGTGTGAAACTGGGACATCTCATCTCATCTCTTGCCTTGAACTGGATATCATCACTGGCTCCTCTGATTCTCAGGCCTCTAAATTTGAACAGATTAGCATTTCTGACTGCCTTGTGTCTGCAACTTGCATATGGCAGATTACAGGACTTCTCAGTCTCCAGGACTTCATGAGCCAATTCCTCTTAATAAACAATCTCACAATCTCTCTCTCTCCCCCTCCTTGAAAAATACACACACACTTACTCATTTACTCTTCCCAACTTCCCTATGAGGTGGAACTAGTATTACCTCCAATTTGCACATTAAAGATGCTAGAGCACAGAGAAGTTTAATAACCTCCCCAAGGTTATGTAGACACTAAGCAGTGGAGGGAGGATTTGGGTCTAAGTAACTGGGTGAAGGTTAATGATTTTCCTGTCATTACTGTGGCCTTCTCAAGCTGCAATACACTATTTAACTCACATTTTAAAAGCCAGCATTCACCTAGCTGATAGCATCATAACACTTAAAATATTTTATTTACACATGTATTTTACAAGCAACTCATTAACTTAAATTAAAAAATTATGAAGTAAAAGTCTACGGCTCTAATAATCCTTTACATACCCTGATGTATTTGTTAATGTTAATAAGTCTAATGTAAAAATTGTTTTCCTAATTCACAGAAGTACATTTTCTTCCAAAGTCATCACACATATTTAAACACATTACAGAAATTAGATGATTTGGGGCTGAGGATGCAGCTCAGTGCACTTGCCTAGGATGTACAAGGATCTGGGTTCAATTTCCAGTTTTACACACACACACACACCACAAGATAATTTAAAGGATATATAAGAATGTAATCTGAAATAAGAAATTCAGATGTACATATTCAGAGAATGATAATGAAGTTAAAGAATATGCCTTAAAAATCAATACATCGTCCTTTTCGTTCCCAATCTCCATATCGTGTAGGTTCTGGGCCCCTGGGTCCACCTTTTTCTTTGGTAACTGGATTAACATCATCTGGAAATTCTAAGAAAAGACAGAAGATACAAACAAACCAGTCAATAGAGATGGCAAAAGCAACTATGGACAATTTTAAAGACAGAGTTGCATTATAGGCTAGATATAACTGAGCAGGTCATATGTAATCTTCCATTCAACTGTAAATGTGCCACTTTTTCCCAAGTTTGAGAACTTATTTAGGATGCAATTTTCATGTTTATCCAACTTTACCACCAACATTGGTGACTTCAAATTCTTGGCGTAGGTTCAGGCCTCAATCTGGTAAATAGCTTCATATGTGCTTCTGGGCCCGAGTAGAAGGAAAAGGGTACAGAGAACAGAGTCGAATTCATTGAACTTGGAAGATTTTGAAACAAGAGTACTTTGAAGGAGTCACTTTGATGCCTCCATTTTCCTACTAGTACAATGGGGAGAGCAATTATACCTGTCCAGTGGTGCTGAGAATTAAAACAAGGTAACACATGGAAAGCGTCTAGCATGGTGCCACGCACATAGGATATTAATTTTAGCTACAGGGACTGTTGTTTGTTCTCATGGGGTTTTAGCTTTAGCAACTGGTTAGCTGATTGTGTCATGGATACAAGTACAATACTGGGTGTTCAGACTATCATTTCCAACATGAGGCAAGCCCAATTCTGAGTGCTTTTATTTATTTATTAAATTCTGATGTTATTCTTTTGTGAAATGTGACTTTTCTGTGTTGCCAAGGTTGGCCTCAAATTTCTGGGCCTAAGAGATCCTTTTGGCTCAGCCTCAGGAGCAATGGGACGACAGGCATGTACCACAACCCTTGTCTTCTAATTCTGAGCACTTAATAATACATGTTAACTTATTTAGTCTTTATAATGATCCCCAAGATAGAAAAAAATGTCCCATTTTGTAGATGAGAAAATGAGACAAAACAGGTAAGCAAGTTGCTTGGCATTGTGTGGCAGAGCCAAGTTTGAATCCTCACCCTCTGGCCTCAGCCGTGTAATCAACTACATACCACTCTGCTCTGTGTATGGTAACAATGGGAGAGGAAATGGTTCCTGGAAAAGAACCTGAATTCTTAAACGGGGTCTCTTTAGAAAACTAAAAATCATGTGACTAAGTGAACATAGCCCTTCCCTCGACAACAAAGAATACACAATTCACCTTGAACATTTCCAAGTATTTGTCCACTGTTTTACTTTTATCATACTATGAGGAACTCTCTGTCACTCTCATTGTCACTCTTTTCCCTGTGCAATGCAAGCTGGCTCTCCCCGGCTCTGTGGCTTCATTGGAAGGCCTTGCTAACGGGAGATCCTCTTTGTCCCTCAGGACTCCTTGGGATTATAGTCTACCTCTAAGAGAATTCCTCAATTGGGTGACTTAACCAGCAGAAGTCCACAATCAGGGTGCCAGCACAGATTTCTGTTGAGGTCTCGCAGACAGACCCTTCCCACTGCTGTGGCCTCTCATGACAGAGGGAGACAGCAAACGCACGAGTGCCCCTTCTTTTAAGGCACTATTCCCACCATGAGACTCCACTCAGCACTCACCTAAACCTAATTATCTCCCAAAGACCCATCTCCAAACACCTCGCACTGGAATTTAGAATTTGTGCGAGGGGGCGCACTATTTGGTCCACAACATGAAGGAAGAAAGAAAACAGGAATCTGGGTTCAGTGCTGTGTATTCCAAGGAGGTCAAGTCAGAAGGATGTATGGGCAACACAGCAAGATCCCAGCCTTCAACACTGCCAGGGTGGGACGTCCCAGGTTCTCATGGCCTTACTTCTACTTCTAGCCCCTGACTCTATCATCAAACCTCTCCAGCCTTTCTTGTTTTGATTTCACACAGTTCACTTGCTTTTCTCCAGTCTATAATAAACTCAAAGATCATTCTTTTAGGACAGCATGAATGTGTGATTCAGAGTGCATCTCTTATGCCCTTAGCAGCACTAATGTCCATATTAGCGAATCACACAGTCCTCAACCCTCTTTTCTAATGACCCTCACCTATATAACTGCCATCCACTTGGACTTCATCTCTTCAGTATATTCCTTCTCCAAATCCCACACCTTGAGCTCTCTTCTCTGACCACAACCCCTATCTTTCCAGAGCCCTTCTTTTTCATGTTTAATTTCTGCCTTTATTACAATCTGAAAAGGTTTTCTGAAAGCTTTTATTTTCACCACCACTTCCCTGGTTCATATTCTCAGTTTCCCATTCTTAACTACTGCAATAAAATTTTCTAACTCATCTGTTTTGCCACTGTCGTGTCCCCAGCTGAACCCATCCAGAAGGCTAAATTATCTTTCTAAAAGAGTACCCTCCTCCACATCACACTAAGTGAAGAAAGCCAGACACCAAGGACAACACACTGCATTATTTCATTTACATAAAATCCTTTAAAAAAGCAAATCTACAATGATAGAGAACAGACCAGTGGTTGCAGAAGGAGGGAGTAGTGGGACTGCCTGCCATCAGGCCCAAGGGAATTTTTTAGGGAATGGAATAATTTCATATCTGCTGTTGTTTACTTGATTTTAATCTCTCTGAACCATATACTTAAAGTATGTGGATCTTATTATCTGGAGATTATACTTTAATTAAGCTAAAATAATCTCCATCCAAATGTTTAATGCTTCCCTCACTGCCCACAGAAAGCCCTGATGCTATAACCTGACAGTTCAACCTCTCTTTCTAGTCTCTGTTCTTTTAACTTTACATTGATTAGACGCCAAATAGGTTGTTTAGATGTGTCTTGCAAATGTAATGTTCTGGGACCTTTCTCCCTTTTCATATGCTCCTTTTTTTTTTTTGAAAATATCTTCCTGTCACATTTCATCTTTATAAAGATTTTAGTTTTCCTTTAATCTATGGTTCAAATGTCATCTCTTTTGTCCAACTCTGATCATTTCTGTCTGTCACACTAATTATGACATGATGTTCTGTTCATGGCTGGCTATGTGTCTCATCTTTGTTATTCATCTTTGTATCAAAGAGGGTGCCAAGCTACAAATATCTTCCTTTACCCTCTTAAAAATGAGATCCACTTTCTGCAAGGAGACAACCTATACAATTTTTCCTTTTTTTAAAGAATGAAGTACATACTACAGGCAGGGAAACAAGATTATAAGGAAGGAAACTGTCAGAAACAGAAAGAGCTACACAGAGCTTAAATTTGGGCTTTATTGGTAAGATGGGTTAGCAGAGATAGCTCTGAAAATGGTTAAGGAATAGTCAAAAGGACTGGGTCAGTGACTGAATAGAGAAGACAAGAGAAACAAGAATGAAGGGTTAGCCCAGATTTCTGGCTTGGGTGACTCGGCTGATGTTGAGGGATTCTGGTAGGAAGAGGAGGATATGGGGTTGTAATGGAGGGAGAGATGAGAAGAAGGGAAATAATGGATATCAAATAAATTTAGTTTGAGAAGTACTAACTTTGAGATCCTTGGAATATATAAAGAAAGATGTTTAGGGGGCAACTGGAGAGAGGACAGTGAGGTCAGGAGAGGTCTGACCAGAGGAGTGAATGCATGAACTGGCAAACATGCACTGTATTTAAAATGATCTTAGGGAGACACAAGATCCCCAGGCATGCTGCTGTGGTAAAGACAGAGACCTGGCAATGCCCACCTTTAGATGTTAAGCAAAGGCCCAGGAATTTAAACACAAGCCCAAAAAAGAAATCAACTGAGGAAATAAGAGTGAAAAGTTGGAGAAAGCACAACAGAAACAGAGGACACTTCCAGAAGCAACAGTGTATACTGTCAGGGTTGTGAACAGGTCCAATACAGCCACAGCTGGAAACCATCTGCTGGGTGGATGAGGTTTGTCAGCTGGGTTTCCACAGAGTAAGAGGTTCAGCATGAATGCAAGCCACTCAAAATTTAAAGCAAATGCCTACCTCTGTGTCGCACTGGTAAATAGCCTGTGAAATCTGCAGCTTTCTTTCTACTGTATATAAACACATTTATCATTTTAACTATTTGTAAAATGACACTGAACACAACTGCAATGTTGTATAACCATCAGCACTATCTATACCAAGTTTTTTCATCAGTCTCAATATAAACAGTGCCAATTAGAAGTTAACTTTCTCCTTCCTCCTTCCTCTCATCTCTGATCATTTATTTTCTACTTTCTTCTCTATGAATTGTCTGCTCTTAGTGCTTCATATAAGGAAAATCATTTAAAATCTGTCCTATGTTTGGTTTATTTCACTAAACACAGTATTTTTCTTTTTTTGACACATCTTTCGTGCATGATGTAGCATGTATCAAAACTTCATTGCTTTTTATGACTGAAAGTCTTCTACTTACATATGCCATACCACCTTTATCCATGCACTTGCTGACAGACACTTGGGTTGTTTCCACCTGTTTTGCTACCATGAATAATATGCACACCTGTGAATGCTTGGTTACATGTACTAATGCATTTATGTTCCATGTATTAGGTGACCAATACCCAATGCCCATTACTTTTCATTTCTGTATCTTCACAGGTGAGAAGTGATACCCCATCCCTACTGTGATCTCCATTTCCCTAATGATTAATGATGCTAACCATCTTCTCACATGCTTGGTGGTTATTTGTCTATATTATGTAGAGAAATGTCTATGCAAGTCCTTTGCTGATTTTTTAACTGGATTTTTTTTTTTGGTCATTGCTTCACAAACTTTATATAATTTGCACCTGTTTTACTTTTTCTGTAGGCCATCTTTTTGCTTTTTTGATGATTTCTGATATTTAAAAAAAGCTCTTAATTTTGAAGTCTTATTTGCTTGTGCTTTTAGTGTCATAGCCATGAAATCAATGCCAACCCTAATATGAAGATTTCTCTCAATATTTTCCTCAAAGAGCTTTATGTTTTAACTCTTAAATTTAATTTTTTAAATGAATTTTATGTTCATTTTTATATATGATAAGCTCCGACTTCATTCATTTGCATGTGGATATCCAGTTTTGCTAGCATCATTTATTGAAAAGGCTGACTGGCTATTCCCCTACTGAATGACTTTGGTACCTTTGTTAAAAATCAGTTGGACATATATGTGAGGCTTTATTTTTTGGTTGCTGCTTTCTTGTGTGATCACTCCCCCTATTTTGACTAAAATGCTACAAATGTACTGTCACACAGTTCCAGCAGCCAGAAGGCTGACACAGTCTCAGTGGCTGCAATCAGACACCAGCAGGGCTGCGCTGCACCTGAGGGCTGTGGGGGAAGCTTATCCCCGCCCTTTCAGCTATGAGCTGTTGGCTGTAGCCACTGACTTTTCACCCCTCCTTCTATCTTTTCCTTTTTGCTTTTTTGTGGGATTGAATCCAGGTCCTTTGTTGATACTAAAATTACTGAAATACTTCTATGAAAACTATTAAAAAATCCCCATCTTCTTGGCTGACTGGCCTAGTTATTAGATTGGGCTCAGTAAAGTACTATAAATTGAAATATTTTACTGAATTACCAAATAATAAATTTCCCTACAGCAGAAAAAGATCCAGACACAGGTGCTGTTGTCCTCTGCTATCTTCTTGCCTAAGCACTTCACAGCACAGAAGGGTTAATTCTCATTTTGCTGCAAAAGGGACAGCCTTGCCAAGGACTCAAAATAACATGCTTAGAGGAATGTTCTTCAAACTTTATTTTCTCAATGATTATAACATCTTCCTTGGCACATCCAAAATGAAGCGAGAAGTGTTATCCTGTACTCACTTGTCAGAGGTTCCTGTTCCACATGAGAACCCTCGGGTGCATCAAAACGACCCAGTGGCAGTGTGGGCTTCTTGATGGGCGGTTTGGCAGGCTCAGACTTCCCTCCTAGTGAAGAACCGATTCTCCTCAAAGCATCACAGAGGAGAGGTGACCCTGGTAGAGTGGACAGAGCAAAAAAAGCTGTTCATTTACTTGACTTAGAAGTTAAGCCATTTTACTTACCGGTTTAGTTTATATGTTCATATTTATCGAGCTTCAGAAGATATCAAAGGGGAGTGAAATATATAAAACACTGTTTTCTGTCCCAAGCAATGGTAACATACAAGGACATAAAAGTATCTAAGAAGCTGAGATGGCAGTGTACCCTTGTGAGGTTGAGGCTGGAGGATCCTGTGTTCAAGACAACCTGGACTACACAGCAAGAACCTGTCTCAAAAAAAAAAGAGGGAAGGGTGGGGATTTGGCTCAGTGGCATAAGTACCTAACTGGAAAGCAAGGTCATGAGTTCGATCCCTGGTACCAAAAAAAAAAAAAAAGGAACTAAGTACTGTGAGTTTCTCAATGATAATATTTAGTCCCTGTACATCAGCCTGATAAAGGTTAAGATAAGACACACACAAGTAGTTTTAAGGGTGGACAGTTATAAAAAAGGCCTATCAGGTAAGAAGGATCAGCGGACAGCCAAAGGTGAGCCCTGGAACCTTGGTTCAGCTCTGCCAAGGCAGGTGCTTGGCAGCAGGAACTTTATTATCATGCATGCTCCATTTCCCCTCCCAGACCTGAGGCTACCTTAGGGCCGACAAAGTAGAAGCCACCTTTCAGGAACAGAAAGAATGAACCATCAAAAGCCGCATTTTCAACTTGAAGAGGTGGCTGGCTTGCTCCTGCACCTGAGTATTTAGAACTATATTCCCATGTATACTGATGACAGGGAGATGTCTTCTAAAAGAAGAAATACGGTGGGGATATAGCTCAGTGGCACAGCACCTGCATGGCAAGTGTAAGGTCTTGAGTTCAATTCCCATTACCAAAAAATAAAATAAAATAAAATAAAATAAGGAATAATAAACGCTAACAGTGAAGCATCACTAAAGGACACTCATACCCTCACCCACAAACTGTAACAGAGAATTTCTGGTTTTGGCAGTTTGATAAATTTGATATTAAAATCCTACAGCTATACAGTATCTAAAGGTTGAGAAGTGTGTGTTATTTTGGGTTCCAAACTATTGCCCAAAAGTTCCATCCATGGCCTTGAAGGCTTGGCCATGGAGGGCCTGAAAGGAAGGAAGTGCTGGGTCACGAGGGCTCTAACAGCATCTGGAGGAATCTGGTAAGGTCACTGCACAACGATGTCACTGGAGGGGCTGGAAACTGGATGTGAGGCCTGGGACAGGAGCAGCCTGGATCACGGGGGTTGGGACTATCTGCGTACTGTCTGCATAATGCAGACCCCAGGGAGCATCTTACTATAAAGTGGATCCAAGGCCAAAACTCAGTGCTTCCAAGCAAACCCTTGGAGAAGAGACATTTTCTCAACTCATGGTTCATGGATGCCCCACACTTGGAATCCCAGTAAGGAACATAAGAGCCAGCAGAATCAAGAAACAACAGTAGAACCAGACTAAAGACTCTATTATATTGAATCCAGAATATAAAATACGTAATTGACATAGTTAAAGAAATAAAAAGGAAGCAAAAAATGAGTAATAAGAGAGTGAAAATGGTTAGGCCAGGAAGAAAGAAAACAAGATGGACACAAACATTTAGAAATATAATAAAATTTCAAGCTCAAGGAAAAGGCTAAATAGGACAGGCACAGTGGTGATATGCCTGTAGTCCTAGCGACTCACTAAAGGACACTCATACCCTTACCTACAAACTGTAACAACAGAGAATTTCTGGTTATGAAACCCAAGACCTGAGACCTAAGGGTATGAGTGTCCTTTAGTGATGCTTCACTCTTAGCATTTATTATTCCTTATTTTATTTTATTTTTTGATAATGGGAATTGAACTCAAGACCTTACACTTGCCATGCAGGTGCTATGCCACTGAGCTATATCCCCACCCTATTTCTGAGAATCCTTCTGAGGCAGAAGGCTTAAAAGTTAGAGACCAGCCTGAGACCTAAAACTTTGTCTCAAAATATAAAACAGAAAGACTTCTGGGAAGCTAGCAGAGTGGTAAGCAACAGTCTGAGAGTTACCGCCCAGACACTGGAATATAGCAACGAATGTCAGTGTCTGCAAGAGCTCTCTAAGTTCCCAGGGAGAAGAACGATGAGAGGATAAAAAAATAAAAACAAACAGAAAGCTGGGGTCAGGTGGAGCCCTTCCTCCAGATGGGAGGAAGAGACTGCTCAACTACCATGATGCGTTTATTTATACACTTGTCCTATCATGCCCCTTTCTTAACTAGCTCACTTCTTATACCCCATGTTCTGGCTGGAACACCTGTTCACCTCCAGCAATCCATGCTCTCAGAGCATTTCTCCGGTGCCTTGGGCCTTTAGGGCACTACTGGTAAGGCACTTGTGCTTAGCAGTTCCCAACATGTGAGGAAGACAAGAAGGAGAGAAGTGGGTGCCCTGAATCTGAAGTGAGAATTGAAGCTCACAGGGAGAGCAAAAAGAAACTTCAGTGAAGGAGGAGGTAGCTGGTAGAGCCTTCTGCCTGAGTTGGGACTCACTGTGTGGGAGGAGCAGTTCAAACTTGCAGACACAGGGTGACTGCTGGCAAAACCAAAGGTTTGCACAGAGAAATGCAGCTGTGGATGTGAACAGTGGATGTGAAGGAATGAACTAGCTAGAGGTGAGTACTGAGGGCTCAGTTGTCTCACAGGAGAAAGCAATTAGCTGGGAGTCATCTTAGCAGCCAGCTGAGCTCAGAACTCAGAACAATTGCTGGGTCCAACTAGTGGCTCTCAGCTGAGTTCATACTTGCAGAAGATATGCTGATGTATGCAGGATGAATGGGTCTGGTCTCAGCCTAATGGCCAGAATCCAGACTGAACTTCAAGGAAATAAAGGTACAGGCTCCCTGAGATTATCCACTACCTTGCCATAAACCTGATGCTGGCTTGCTGGGATAGATCAACATAAATCTGGACTCTTGTTTCCACATGCTATCTACCAGTAATAAGGTCAAACTTAGAAGTAGACTGGATTTTTCTTTGTCTTTTCTTGTTTTTGTTTTCTCCTTCACTGTTTGATTTTGTTTTTATATTGTGAATGTGGTTTCTAGCTTCTTTGTTGTTTTACTTTTCATTTTATTTCTCCCTTCTCTTTCCCTCTTGTTTTCTGCACCAGTTTCCTAAAGTTTTCAAGATCTCCCTTTGTCCTCCAGCCTTGCTTCTAATTTCTTCCTCTTTTACTTTTCTGTTGTTTACCTTACCCCTTTTAAATTTTCTCCTCTAAGGGTAAAACTGACGTATAAGAACTTATTTATTGCATATAATTTTCTGGTTTGTTTTAGATTTTATAATATATAAACACAAATCTACTTCATACAGTTAAAGGTGACAAATTAATGGTTACCTTAGTTTCTCATTTTCTAGGCTGTATTTGATGCTGTTGCTATTGCTGATTGTACCACGTTAGCCAAAATGACATAATTGTTCTAAGCACCTGTTCTTCCTGGTATTCCAAGACTAAGATTGCCTAAGTATAGTAGAAAATACTGTGAACCAGGGCCGAAGAATCAGGCCCTAGGCAATAAGACAGGAACTTCTTATCCCCCACAAACTGAAGAGGTGGGATGTTGCAACATACTCAAAACCTAAAATCCAGCTATACCTGGAAGACATCTCTGAGAAGGAGTCATTTCCTAAGGGTTTTACATATAGCAATAAAGCAACTCACTATAGGGAATTTACAAGCATTAACCCAGAAATTAAACTAAAAAAAAAAGAAAATAAAAAACAGAAATTGAGAAGACAGTTAAACAGAATACAACCACAGACATTCAGCTCTGCAAAGGCAAACCCAAGGGGCAATGAGGTGGAACAATCCAAAGTCACCCACCTGTACTCTCTGAGTGGTAACAACAAAGCAAATGAATGAGGCTCTAGATATGCAAGAGATGAAAAATTCCATTGAAAGTATATGTACCCAAATGAGCTAATATGAGGACAGAACATTAGATATAGAAGACAAATTTGTGGTTAGTGATTATGAAAAGAAAAATTTCTTTAAAATAGCAAGGGACCACAAGATATCAATCCAGCAGCTATTAGATGATACAGAGAATAACAGAAGATTGATTGGAGTCAATGAAAAAGCAGGAGACAGCACAAATGACATAAAAAACCTGTTCACAGAAGTCAGGGCAGAGCTAGATATGCTGGTACATGCCTATAATTCCAGTGTTTGGGAAACTCAAGCAGGAGGCTCACCATGAGTTTGAGGCCAGCCTGGGCTATATGGAGTGAGTTCAAGGCCAGTGTAACCTATATAGTGAAACCTGTCTCAAAAAAAAAAAAAAACAAAAAACAAAAAAACCTTCAGCAGGGAAAAAGAATTTGCTATACAGATTAGTGAGGCATATAGAACTCCAATTAGCCATGACTTAAAAAAATCTACAGCAAGGCATATAACAGTTAAGATCCCAGAAATTCAATACAAGAATAGAACATTGAAAGCCTTTTAAAGAAAAGAAACAAGTCATTTATGACGGAAAGCCCACTAGAAGTACAGCAGACTTCTCAACACAAATTCTCAAGTCAAGGAGGGTTTGCAGTGAGATATCTCAAGCTCTCAATGAAAACAACCACCAACCCTGATTGATGTACACTGCAAAACTATTTTTCAAAATTAATGGAGAAATAAGATACTTCCATGACAATGAACACCTAAAGAAATTAGTGAACATCAAACTATCACTCCAAAATGTTCCGAAGGGACATTCTAGAAAGAGATAATGAGAACTACAACTCCATGAACCCCAACAGAATGAATCAACCAGACAAGGCAAACAATTAAACAGAGGGGAGGAAAAAAAGGGAGCCATCAACAGAAAAATAAAATGACAAAATAAACCAATACATATCAGTTATAACCATCAATGTTACTGGTCTCAATTCATCTATTAAAAGAAACAGAGTGGCTGAATGGATCAAGAAGCAAGATCCAAAAATATGATGCATACAAGAAACTCACTTAATTCAAAAGTAAATTCACAGACTGAAAGTCAACATGAATGGAAAACAATATTCCATATCACAGGATACCAGAAAAAAGCGGGGGGTAGGTATTCTATTTGCAGAAAAAGTGATTTTCAAGCCAAGACTGATTACAAGAGAAAAATTACATCCTTGTAAAGGGAACAATTCAAGAGGAAGAGAAAATAAACATAAATATAAATACACCAAATATCAGCACATCCAACTACATGAAACAAGTATTAACTGATGTGAAGAAATAAGTATTAACACAATTGTAATGAGGGATCTCGATACCCCATTATTCAAACAGATCAACTAGATGAAAAATCAAATTAGAACTGAATCAAACTTTTGAATATATGTATATACTAGATGTCTACAAAGTGTTCCACCCCATGACATCAGAATATACATTTGCAGCTGCACACAGGGTGTTCTCCAAAATAGATCACATACTAGCTCAAGTCCAGCATCCATGAATAAAAACCCTACAAAAAATCAGAATAGTTTGGTCTTTATCTCAATCTGATAAAAGCCATCTATGACAAACCAACAGCTAACATCACATCAAACTGACAAAAACTGAAAGCATTCACTCTAAAATCAGGAACAAGACAAGGATGTCCACTGTCTCCATTCTTATTCAACATAGTCCTGGAAACTTTAGTTGGAGTACTTAGACAAGAGAAAGAAAAGTTAAATTATTATTCGCAGATAACACGATACTCTAAATAGAAGACCCCCAACAACTCCACCAAAGAGTTCTAGATTTAATAAACAAATCTAGTAGCATAGATGGATACGAAATCAATGCTTGAAAATCAATCTTTCCTGTACATTAATAACAAACTCACTGAGAGAGAAATTAGGGAAGCATCACCTTTCACAATAGCATCCAGAAAAATGAAACACCTAGGACTTAATCTACTGAAGGAAGTAAAAGACCTCTACTTTGAAAACTGCAGTACTCTGAAAAAGGACACTGAAAAGGATATTCAAAAATGGAAAACCATCCCTTGTTTGTGGGTAGGAAGAACCAATATGGTGAAAATAGCCATATTTCCAAAACTGTTATACAGATTTAATGCAATTCCAATTAAAATTCCAACAGCATACCTCACAGAATTAGAGAAAACAATCTTAAAATTCATTTGAAAGAGATCTAAAATAGCAAAGGCAATTCTGGGCAACAAAGGCAAGGCAGGGGGCATCATATCCTCAACTTGAAATTATATTTTAAAGTTACTGTGATTAAAAAAAAAAACAGTATTATACTGGGGAAAAAAAAAAAAAAACAGATCCAAAAATCAATGGAACAGATTAGAAGAGACAGAAACTGAGCTGGGTGTGGTGGTGCATGCCTGTAATCCCAGCACTCTGGAGGCTGAGGCAAAAGGATTGTTGCAAATTCAAGACCAGCCTGGGCTATGAAGTGAGCTCAAGCCAGCCTGAACTGCATAGTGATACTCTGTCTCAAAAAGACAAAACAAATAAGTAAATAAATAAATAAAGCACAGAGTCAGAAACAACTCCAGACATACTTAGCCAATTTATCTTGGACAAAGGTGCCAAACACATTTCACGGGCAGAAACATAGCCTTCTTAATAAGTAGTGCTGGAAAAACTTGCTTTGCACATGCTGAAGATTAAAATTGGACCTGTACCTTTCGCCATGAAGTAAACTAAAGTCAAAATGGATCAAAGATCTAAATATTAAAACAGAAACATTAAATCTGCTGGAAGATATAGTAGGTAAAACTCTTAAAGGCATTGGTGTAGGCAAGGACTATGAACAAAACCCAGATTACAAAGTAACTATCATAAACATTTGGGATCTCATCTTATTAAAAAGCTTTTGTACAGCAATAGAAACCACCAAGAAAAGGAATGTACAACCCACATTGTAGGAAAAAATGTTTGCTAGCAGTTCCTCACACAAAGGATTACTATAGAGAACACTTAAAAGACCCAATCAAAAAGAAGGCACCTGAAATGAATACACACTTCTTGGATAAAGAAATACAAACAACAAATAAATATATGAAAAAATGTCCAGTATCACTGGTCATTCAAGAGATGCAAAGTAAAACAACACTGAGACTCCATCTCACACCAGAAAGAATAGCTATTACCAAGAAATCAACCAATAACAAATCCTGCCAGGGCTTTGGGGAAAAAGAACCTCTTCTCCACTGTTGGTGGGAGTGTAGACTGATGCAACCACTGTGGAAATCAGTGTGGAGATTCCTCAAAAATCTAAGACTAGAGGTTCCATTTGACCCAGCCATTCCTGCCCTGGGTATCTTCCCATAAGAATTAAAAGCATCATACACAGCGATATATGCACACCCATGTTTACAGAAGTACAGTTTATAATAGCTAAATCTTGGAAACGACACACACATACAGACTTATGAGACTATTACAGATAGCTAAGTTAGGTAGAAATATCATAGACAGTCAGACAGAGCTAGTGCTACATGCAGCTGAGCCAGTTAGAAATATTATAGGCAGTTAGACGGGGCTCGAGGAAGCTGGCACAGAGGACCAGATGTCTGATGACCTTGGAGGAGACATACACCTCCAGCTGCAGGTCAGATCTCAAAACAGGAGACACACACCTCTTGCTGCGGGCCAGATCTCAAGATAAATGCAAGTACACCATTAAGTATAATCCTCAGGGATTAAATCTAGATCATCTTATGCCCACTTTGCAAGTTCCCATTTTTCCCCACATTTGAGCCATCTAATCTCATGGTTCTACTTCATAAAAAGTTCCTAGAAAAGACAGAGTCTGGGGCAACCCGCTTGGGACCCCCTTCTGTCTCTCTTCAGGCAGAAGCTTTCTCTCAATAAATGTATTCTACTCTTTACCTTTGTTATTTCTAAAATTCATTCTTCGAATTTAGAGAACAAGGACTTGTGGACATAATAGATTGGGTGTTTCACTCACCTATATCACTAGGCCCTCAGAGTCAGTGCAGAAGGTAAGAATACATTACAACTGTGACCAGAGATGCATTCATTGAAGTGCTCAAGATAAAGGTGAAATGACTACACCATACACTGGCCCAGTGACCATCAACTGGTGAATGGATAAAGACGTGGGTTTTTTTTTATACAACAGAGTACTGCTTTGCCATAAAGAAGGACAAGCTTGAGATATTTCTAGGAAAACGAATGTATCTTGAGTTCATACTCTTAAGCGAAACAAATTGTACACCTGTAAATACTGCACTGTTTCTCTGGTATGAGAAACTGAAAGTGAAAATAAGGACCAAAATCTATAAGACGTATTGTGAAACAGGAAGAAAATATTCAAATGGCAAGGGGAACAAAGAAGGGGGAAAGGAAAGAAGGGAAAAGTAAGAAAAGAGAAAAGAGAAAAGAAGGAAAACATAGAAACAAATCTGTAAATAGGGAGGGGAGAAGAGTTGAAGGGAGGATAGAGGAAAGGGGAAAAAAGTACAGGTACAAATTCTATATGATACATGTGATCATTATGTATATCTAAAATGTACCAATGTCTCTGGCAAGCATGAGGTCCTGAATTCAATTCCCAGTACCTCCCCCCAACAAAAAAGTTCCAATAAAATCTGATGGGAAAAAAAAAAAAAACCCAGGAAAAGCTATGGATTAAGCTCAGTCAATGGGGGTGGAGCCAGCATCATATTAAATGGCCAAAAACTGAAAGCCTTTACCTTAAAATCAGGCACAAGCCAAGGATGTCCCTTATCATTGCTCATATTCAACACAGTACTGGAAATACTAGCCAGAGCAATTAGACAAGAGATAGAAATAAAAGGAGTAAAGAAAGGAAAAGAGGATGTTAAACTATTTGCAGACAACATGATACTGTATATAGAAGACCCCCAAAACTCCATTGAAAGACTCCTAGATATAATAAATAAATTCAGTGTGATCCGGGGTTTAGCTTAGTTGGCTAAGGATCAACCCTGTAAACCTGAGGTTGTGAGTTCCATCCCAATGCAGAAAATAAATAAATAATTAAATAAATTCAGCAACATAGCTGGATACAAAGGCAATACTCAAAAATCAATAGCATTCCTATATACTAACAATAAAATCACTAAGAGAGAAAGAAGAGAAACCACACCCTTCATACTAGCATCCAAAAAAATGAAATATTTAGGAATTAATCTAATGAAAGAAGTCAAAGAGCTATACAGAGAAAATTATAATACCCTGAAAAAGAAATCGAAGAGGACCTCAGAAAATGGAAAGACATCCCTTATTCATGGATAAGAAGAATATTGTGAAAATGGCCATTCTCCCAAAATTGTTATACACATTCAATGCAATCCCAATGAAAATACCACTAACATACCTCATAGATCTAGAGAAATGACTCCTAAAATTCACCTGGAACCAGAAGAGACCTAGAATAGCAAAGGCAATTCTAAGCAGCAAAGGCAAAGCACGAGACATCACAATCCCTGACTTGAAGTTATACTACAAAGCTACTTTAATAAAATCAACATGGTACTGGAATAAAAACAGATCTGAAAATCAGTGGAATAGACTAGAAGAGACAACCACAACTACAAACACACTCAACCACCTTATCTTTGATAAAGGGGCCAAACATATTCACTGGAAGGATGATAGTCTCTTTAATAAATGGTGCTGGAAAAACTGGCCACCCGTATGCTGAAAATTAAAACTAGACCCATGCCTATCACCATGTACTAAACTAAAATATAAATGGATCAAAGATCTAAATATTAAAACAGAAACACTAAATCTGTTGCAAGACAAAGTAGGTAAAAATCTTGAAGATGTAGGGGTTGGTAGAGAATTCATCAACAAGAACCAACCTGCACGGGAAATACTTCCCAGAATCAATGACTGGGATCACGTCTTATTAAAGAGTTTCTACATGTCCAAAGAAATCTCCAGCAGAGTGAAAAGAAAACCCACAAACTGGGAAAAAATCTTAATGAACTGTTCCTCAGACAAAAGACTTCCTGTCTAGAACTTAAAAAGAATTAAAAAAAATCAGACCCCTGAAATTCAAAGATCCAATCCAAAAATGGGCATCTGAGATGAACACATAGTTCTCAGATGAAGAAATATGAATGGCAAATAAATACATGAAAAAATGTTCATCATCATTGGTCATTAGAGAAATGCAAATTAAAACCACACTGAGATACCATCTCACTCCAGAAAGAATGGCCAGGATCAAAAAAAATACCAACAACAAATGCTGGAGAGGCTGTGGAGAAAAAGGAACTCTTCTGCACTGTTGGTGGGAGTGTAGACTGGTGCAACGACTGTGGAGGTCAATCTGGAGATTCCTCAAAAAGCTGGGGTTAGAGGTCCCATTTGACCCAGCTATTCCACTCTTAGGCATATTCCCAGAAGATCTGAAAACATCTTACCACAGTGATATATGTGCACCCATGTTTATAGCAGCATAATTTGTAATAAGCAGATCTTGGAAACAACCTAAGTGCCCATCAACTGAGCAATGGATAAAAAAATTGTGTTACTTTTATTCAATGGAGTACTACTCAGCCATAAAGAATGATCACATTGAGATATTTATAAATAAATGGATGCAACTTGAATCTATACTCATAAGTGAAATAAATCAAGCTCATATGTATAAATACCATATAGTCTCCCTAGTATAAGAAATGGTAAGAGTACATAAGATTTTATGGTAATCATAGTTCACCATTATATTGCTTTGAAGTCTTATGTTTTCATTCATTGGTTGGAATGGTTTTATTCTGTTTTGTTTGATCTTACTATATGTGATGGCATGAATAGTTACTTTGAAAAAAGGACAATATGGCAACCATTGTTGATTTAATATCATCTTGCTCTGAAGTCCTACCATGCTTTTTTCTATTACCATTGGTTCTATCATTGGATTTTAATATGTATGATATTATAAACAAATTTTTTATGGAAAATGAGATAATATAGTGGACACTTCATCTTGTCAATGTTTGACATTATTGTGTGTAAAGCTAAGCTCAACTATTTCAAAGAAAGAGATATTATGATAGCCACTGTTAATATCCAGTTGTCTTGTGAAGTGCTGTGTTGCTTACATTGTTCTGTTCTGATCTGCTTAGATCTGTCCTCTTTTGTTTTATTCTTTAAAATTTAAAAAAAAAAGATAAAAAAGCACAAATTTCCACAACTGTATCACAAAGCAGCTCATTGGTAAGGAAATAGTCTATTATCTTAAGCTGGAGAACAGGTCACAACGCTGCTTTTGCTTCATAACTTACACAAGACTTTGCAAATTTTCGGTATGACTATTTCATAATGGTTAAAGTTGTGAACAAAGGGTGTTGAATGAATATTAATAATTAAGCCTGGATAATGTGAGATGTTCACTTTTTATAATGTTCATTTCTGGATCATTTAAGATTTTTACAATACAGTAATAGGCATTTGAGGAGAAATGCCAGAGAAAGTAAAACAAATTGCACTTAAGTCAGGCAATTTACTATGAACCCTGTAATCGTGTTTTTGACTTACATACATATGGTATCTAAATTTTCTGGGATGTTGTACTTAAAATTAAGCTCAGCATCCTCTAGGTTGCTAAGTGACATCTTGAGGAGTTCAGTAAGAATGGTTTAAGAAGGAGCTGGTTTCTACTGAAAGCAAGCATGCTTTTTTGCACTACTAAATTCTGGCTTCACCTAATTTTTATTATGCATACTAATCTGCCTTAGGTCCACTTCTTAATTTTTCTTTAATAAACAGTCACGCACCTATTTAGATGTAAACAAGTGCGTGACTCCGACTCTCAACAGGCCTTCTGAACCATTTCCCAGAGGGACACCACAAAGGCTGTGCGCCCCGAGCCCCCACAAAAATAACAGGCCGGCGGGGCACTTCCAGCCGAGGGTCGAGAGCGGAAGGAAAAGGTCAGAGGGCCGGAAGTACCGGCCCCACCTCAAGCTCCAGGCGCGGGCAGTGCGACTGGTCCAGCCAAAAAGAAAAGCTCTATAGGCCCCGCCGCGCGTCGGCACACACACAGCTTACTCCGCGGCAGTGTTTGAACCTTTGTGACCCCGACCCGACCGGGCGTCTTACTTGCGGCTTCCCAAGCGGTGTTGTGGACTCGGCCAAACAAACCCGAGAGGCTGAATAAGGTCATGTTGCCGAGCCTGGTGGCGCCTGCGCACGCGCAGCTGGGTGGTGGGCGGATGGGGCGGGACAGGTAGTTCCGGAAAGGGGGCGGGGCTCGTGTAGCCTGTGCTTGTGATCTGCGCCTGCGCAGCCTCCAACTAGCAAAGGGGGGAGCAGTGGCTGTTTTGTTTCGGAACCTCTCCGAACTATGCTTTGGTTTAAAACCCAAACTGTTTCGGAATCGTCTTTACGCCTCTATGCCTCTCTTGTCTTGCGCTTTCAGTCTCTAGTAATCACTATTTTTTATTTAAATTTTGTGTTTTTGGTGGGTGCAACCTAAAGGTGCTCTACTACACCTCAGCCCTTTTTATTCTTTTGCACAGATCTCTCTAAATGGACTGGGGGCGATTCAGATTTGAGATCTATTATTTTAGCCTCCCAAGTGCTGGGATTAGAAACGTGCCATCTGGTTTTTGAGACAGGCTTTCTCTTGTCGTCCAGTTTGTCCTGCTTAACCATCTTCTGGCCTCCGCCAGCCCAGCGCTGGGATTACAAGTGTGGGCCAGCACGCGCGGTTTAATAATCACCATCACATATTCCGATCGGCTTAAAAAAAAAATCCACAAATAGAAATAACAAGTTCTGGTGTTCTGTATCGTTCTCCTATTGTATATTTGATGAATAACTGAAAGACACTGAAAGGTTGTGAACACAGGAGATGGAAATGTTAACTACTATTTGATTACGTTATATACGTGTCATGAAATAGTACACTGTGCCCTATAAATATATACAATGATTACATGTGAATAAAGTTTAAACACTTTTTTGATAGAGATGTTAACTACCGTTAGTTGAACATTACATGCTGTATACATATACCATATCAGATCAGATTATTACACTATGCCCCATAGATTTATACAGTTAAAATAAATATGCCAGTCTTCGTGTCACAGCCCTGCAATCCCAGCAGTTGAGAGCCAAAGGCAGAATTGCAAATTTTAGCCCAACCTGAGCAGTTTAGCAAGGCTTGTCTCAAAAAAAAAAAAAAAAAAAAAAGGAAGATGAAGCTTAGTATAAAGGCCCAAGATTCAATCCTCAGTACCACAAAACTAAGGTGGTATGAGGTATTGGGTTCCTGTAATTCTAACAGTGGGGCCAAGAGAAGGCGACTGCCCCAAGTTCCAGGCCAGCCTGGGTTACACAGCAAGACCTTGTCTCAAAAAACAAATAAAATAATATTGAATTAGAGCTGGGTGTGGTGGTACGCCCATATTATCCCAGAGCTCTGGATCACTGAGTTTGAGGCCAGCCTGGGCTATATATAATGAGTTCAAGGCTAGCCTAAACTACATAGTGAGACTCTGCCTCAAAAAACCAACCAAACAAAACATTAAATTATGTTGAATTTTCTCACACTATTAAATGTTTTTGAAAATAAATTTTAATGAGTTAAAAAGATTCTACCTTAGGACTTTATCATTTAAATTGTCGTTCCATGACTGGAATTCCAGATTTTTTGTAAACCAAAAAAAAAAAGTCATAATTGAAGTTAGACAAAGAAATAGTTCCAGTCTGAGGCTGTAAGTCTCTTAGAAGATTCCTTGTTTTTTGGTTTTCGGATGCGTACATGCGAGAGTGTGTGTGTGTGTTTCTCTTTTTGAGACAGGAACTCTCTATGTAATTCAGCCTGGCATTAAACTCACTATGTAGCCCGGGCTGACCTTAAACTCACAGTGATCTTCCTGCCTCAGCCTCCCCAGTGTATGGATCACAGCTGTGTATCACCACACCTGGCTAGAAGATCCCTTTTAGAGGACACAAAGATTGAGCATGTTTTATAGTATTCTTTTGATTTGATAATAGGCTGAATTTGCCTCACTGTCCTTCCTTTTTAAATTTTTCCTCTTCAGTGAGCCCCTCATCTGCAAACGTGACACATTGGCCAAATAACCTGACAGGTGACATTTGTGAGTGAGGTACAGCACAAGAGAAGGCTTTCCATCTGCTCCAGCATACAGTGCAAGGAGCTCTGCCAGCTGGCCCTTGGATCCCAACAGTTTTGATTGGTTTAGAGAAAATATAGTAGGTTAAGCTGCTTTATGCAACCTGGAGGAGGTCTTCACAACATCAGAGGAGCTCTAGAGTTTTGGAATTTTATATATGTATTCCTGGGAGTTGTTGATCATGTTACATGTCTGAGTTTCTTATGGAGATTTGCCTGATTCTCCTAGAGAATGAGCCTTTCCACTAAGGAAGTGGTTTATACAGAACAGAGCCAAAACCCAAACTTAAGCAGTTTGCCTTAGCAGGTAGCTCACATGCCTGAACTGCCTGTTATCCTAGCACTGGGAGGCTGAAGCAGGAGGACCACCATGAATTCAAGGCCAGCTGGGGCTACACAGTCAGTTCAAAACCAGCCTGAACTACATAGTGAGATTCTGTCTCCGAACAAACAAAGTCATACTTTCGAACTTTATATTTAGTGCTTAATGATGAGGTCCTTGTTGGCCAAGGGCAGGGGGTAGGGAGGAAAGAGCTGGATTGGGGACAGCTTTGTCAGTAAATTGACCTACCTGGAATGGGCTGCTTTTAGCATTCAAAGCCGTATTATAGAACTGTCCTCAAGGAAGAGTAAAACGGGTTTGGGGGTATGGTAAGAGAGGAAAGGAGAAAATTTAGTTTGCTCTGCACACTTTGTCTGGAAGGAGATGCTTAGGATAAAGACTGCTTTCATAAGCAGTGACTGGATTAAGCAGATAGTCAGGAACTGGGAACATAAATGTTTTGAGTTAGTTCTTTGGAACAAGACTTCTGAAAGTGGTTCTGAATCAAGAGAATACTTAGGTCTCCTTGAGTTCCCTTAAAAAAAAAATCCCATTGCAGGAGAAGGAAGGGCTCTTAGTCAAAGCAAGATCTCTAGATTAATTCTTGGTGGTTAGGTGTACAGATATTTAGAGACTCTTTGTAAGTGAGGCTGCTGTTAAGCTGCTGGCTGAAAGGTCCAATTTTACCTGAAGGCACAACTAGGGGTAGGATCAGTTTCCAGGGAATTCACATGATTATTGCAGGAGTGAGTTCTCTGTAGGCTTTGAAACTGGAGACTTCCTTCACTTCATTGCTAGGTGGGCTTCTCCAAAGGTCATTTCACAGCATGGCAACTGGTATGAGTGAACCAAAGAGCGAGAAAACTCACTCAATGGCCATCAGTCTTTGTGATTTGATCTCAGTAGAGACATCCCACCACTTCTGCTGTGTTCTCTCACTAGACTCAAGCCATTCTCAAAGGAAGTGCTGCCTATCATGGTGACTGTGTCCATCCATCAGCCTACCTCCTGCACCGCAGCAGTTTGCACAGCGGTTTGCTCAGTGGGCACCACAGCGGTTTGCTCAGTGGGCCAACTAACAACACAGCCATGGAGGCAAGGATATATATATATATATATATATATATATATATATATATATATACTTTTAAAAGTCTTTAGGATTGATTAGCTAGCATCATTACTTATCAACTGCAGTGACCATGTCATTACAATGATTTTACTATCATGCAGAAGGTTGAAAATTATTAAGAGGAAGAGATAATTGTTTCGGGTTTGGATTGCTTTTCCTATTTTGTCGTTTTAGCTGCTGTCCTCCATCTGAGGACTTACTGAATCCCTTATACTCAGTACATCCCATATGACATTACTACTTACCAAAAATTTCATTTTTTCCCCCTTTGGAAGATGTAGAGCAGGGCACTGCTAACTGCTGGACTCACCGACCTTATCAAGTCTTCTAACACCAGGAGGTGGTCTTGTGGAATGATGGACAACCGTACTGAAGGGTTAGTTTTGGAATGAGGTGAAAAAATACACACTGACGTAGTCCTCATGTTCCAAGTAAGTTAACAGTTCTTGATGATACCCTTCTACTGACAGGAAAATGCAGAGTAGAAAAGGAATTGACATCTCACTTTTAAATCTGACATGCTACCTGTATATTTTGCTTTCCTTTGTGGGCTCCCCTCCATCTAGAGTTCCTGGCTTGTTTGATGCTAGCTAGAAACTGCTTGGGCTTCCGTCCTGACCTCTCATTAATGCAGCTCACTATGTGTGTGGAGTCACCGGGCCCTCTGTACCACAGTGTAGGAACTGGGGCTGTAGGAACTGATGCTCATATACTGATACTTGGCTACCTTGCTGTAATACATCAAATTCTTTTTTCATGTATGGAAAGTTTTCTGCTATTACCACTATAGGCAGGTTTTTATGTCCTTTGTACTATCTTCTGATCTTTCATTGAGTCCAAGTCTTAGTCTGTTTTGCATCACCTAGCAGCTAGCTGCTAAACTAATTTTTCATGGTCTCTTGCTATTTTTAGTTGATCACTAGTGAATCACCAACCACATTCCTGTTTTCTGCATCTGATATTGTCCTCACATTGGTTGATTTTGCTGTGTATACTTTCAGTAGTTTTTAATCTCCCAGACTTCTATTTGAGATTGTTTTATGGATCTCACTCTACTGTACTTTTAAATCTAGGAACTTCCTTTCTGCATCCAAGACACTATAGCAGGCTAATCTACTAGCTTGCAAAAGTCTTCCAACTTTTACTGCTCTTGCCATCCACTTCCAGGATTCTAGGTTCTATTAGTGTAGAAATTTTTGTACCTAGAACAATCATTCCACAAGGAGAGACAATATAATTTTCTTTAAATTGGACACTGGGATTACCACCCGGACATTTTTAGCTTATTCTGTTAGGAAAGGAGGTTTGAAAAAGTGGTCATGTATTAGCTGGAGTGACTGACACTGAGGACAAGGGAAATGAGTACTAAAACTCAGGGGGTCTCTGAGACCACCTTTTCACACCGTGTTCTTCAACATCATGTTGGACTATAAAGATTAAGGACTATTTTACTCACATGTGGGTGAGACTACCTAAAGTTCAGATCCTTGGGCACCCAGCATATAAAGAAATCTGATCAGCTGAGGTGCTTCTTGAACAGGGTAGTACTGAAAAGTTATATCCATTGAGATTCATGACCTGTAGCAAACTAAGAACTGTGTGTAACTAACACAGTATTTTTCATCAGAGAAGTTTGGGACACAAAAAATTCTGCTAGTTTTATGGTATCCTAGAAATTCTGACTCTTATTGGTCTGTAACAGGGCTCCAGACTTTAACAAGGAGTTCAGGTCAACAAAGCTTGCAAAATATTGTTTTCTTTCTCACTGGGGCCTGCATGCCTATGTAATTAATTTCCTTATTTTCTCACTCCTATACTATTATTTTGTATGGAGGTGACTGTTAGGTAATACTTTTGCCTGAATTGAGAACTACTGAGACAAGATCATTAGAGTCAGAGAAGACAATGCTGAGATCCTGGACTTGAGGGTTATGGTACTATCAGGAAGAAGCATTTAAAATAGATGAATGTGGATAGAACAATGTACAAAAATTTCAGTAAGACAAACAGATGGATGGTAGATCTTTGTATTTGGTGCTACTACCATATCTGTTTGTTGCTTTGTTGAATCCTGGAATAGTGATCCCAGTTTTGACTTTGGAAGACTGCTGCGTTTGATGCTGGACAGCGTGATCAACGGCATAAAACTTGGTTAGGTGGGCATTCCTGCTAGACTTTGAATCTAGCAAAGTGATGCAAGTATTTGAAACCTAGTTTTCAGGAGCATTACTGCCAGCGAACACACATACAATCTTTCACCTTACGGCCAGAGCTTGGCTATGTATTTGTTCTTTTCTTGATTCCCAAACTTGGTTCTCAAGCCCTTCCATCAGTTCTGCAAACTACCTATTCTTCCAATGCATTCCTTTTTTCTGCCTAAGTTTGTTTTGTTGTCTGCACTCATGAAACCTTGTTGCATACTTTGCTCTTTAAGAATCAAATATATCACGTCACATATCATTTCTCCTTTCCTTTAGAACCTTACCTCATTTCTTACAACCTGAATATGGAAGTAAACAATGTGTAGTTTCCTGACAAATCAGAAATTAAACGTTAGTTTTTAAAACATGATCATTGGGGATGTAGCTCAGTGGCATAAGTGCCTGCTTGACAAGCACAAGATCCTGAGTTCATTTCCTGGTACCAGAAAACCCCTAAAAAACAAACAAAAAAGGATATGCTTTTAATATTGTATTGAAATAACCAGCAAACAGCCAACCATGATCCTAAGGGCAACCTAATCAAGTACTGTTTATATCATTATGAATTATGAGTAAGGGATGGTGGTATAATTCAATGGAAAGCACTTGCCTAGTACCCACTAGACCTGGGGTTCAATTCCCAGTACACAAACACACACACACACACCATTATGAAGCAATGTGTGGGTGTGTAATCCCCGCATTCTGGGAAGCTGAGGCAGGAGGATGACAAGTTTAAGCCTGGCCTGGGTAACTTGAGAGTCCTTATGTCAAAATTAAACAAGTGGGGTGGTGCTGGAGATGTAGGTTGGCACAAAGGCTCTAGGTTCAATCCTTATTACAATCAGAAGAAAGAAGTCATCATGAATGAGTCCTCTGATATATCTACAAGTTACTCAGACATAGAATACGCATGATGTTCAAACGAGGACGAGGGTACATATGAAGATGAAAAATTTGCGGCAAAAATATGTGGTAGAACTAGGTATGGTGGCACATACTTGTAATCCCAGTACTCAGGAGGCTGAGGTAGGATAAGTGCAAGTTCACGGCCAGCACAAACTACTTAGAAGTACATAGCAAGATCCTGTCTCAAAAACAAAACAAAACAAAACAAAACAACCCCCCCCCAAAAAACCCCAGAAAAAAAAGTATGTGGTGGATAATGGATATAGTTCCATTGTCCAGTTATAATGTCCTTGATATATTAGTCAATGTTTGAAAAATCTGAGTACTTCTTAAAAAGTAAATAATTATTGAGAAATCAATGAAATTCTTTTTATCACTTGGTATATACAAATGATTGATCTACAGAACTGATTTAGTGTATCTAATTGTAAATAAAATATTTTCAATATGAATCATTCAATGATGGAGAATCATTCTGAGAAACATATTAGATGATCTCATCACTGTGCAAACATCAGAGTGTACTACACACACTTAATATAGCCCACTACACACCTGGCTTATATAGTAGATACTGCTGGACACTTGGGTTCATTGTTGACTGAAACACTGTTATATGGCATGTTACTGTACCTACAGTATTCTAAGAATAAACAAAGAAATACAAGTGCTTCAGCTGTTCCTCCAGCTAGTCATTTGTTCATTTATTAACACCAGGGCAATAACATGATGCTAAAAATAAACATGCATCAATTATACAATATATACCTACAAAAACCTCCTATTATAATTGGTGAATGCAAACAGACATTCCATCCACCCTTAGTGCATTATTATTTTCACAAGTAAAACAGGAAAGGAAAATAGTGAATTTAATGCTGCTCAGCACCTTTAGTAAAGTCAAAGACTCAACATCTCCATATATCAAAAACATTTGCATCTGTATCACCAAACATGTAAAGCTTTTTCCATTTTTAACATGAATTAATTTATTTACATTATTCTTTAGATCAATACATTTTAACAATAAAAATTATTTAAATTCATAAAAGTATTTCATAAATTTCAACATTTAGTTATTATGTACATACAAGGAAGTCCATGAAAAAAGTTAAAAGAAATGTGGTCAGAAAGTTCAACTTTAGCAAAATTCCAATCTAATCAAGGCAGAGGGCATTCAAACATTCAAAAATCTTTAATAAAAGTCAACATGAGAAATAATGTTGAACCCACCAGTAGAAAATATATTTTAATAGGTATGACATGTTTAATAGCAACAGTAATGACTTGATAGAAAACTTTTATAACATTATCATGTATGAACTACCTGGTTTGATCTTATGATAAAAGTATATTTTAGGACTAAAGAAGTTGATTTCAAAAAATATATTTTAGCAGCCATAATTTTATTTCCAGTTAAAACAGAGTAAGATGTTAAAAGTAAAATTTATAGTTAACTAAACAATACTCCAAAACTAGAAAATTCAAAACCCCATGCTATTCTAGCAATAACTGCCTCTAACAGGATGTAGTCTGATGTAAAGACTGTGGAAAACTAATAATAAATAGACATATATATGGGCTTAAAATATTCACTGAAATACTTAGGTAGCAAAATATATGAAAAAGTAATAGAAAAGTAAAAAGGGAAAATTAAAAAATATTGCACAGCCACATTACCTAGAAAGTAAATTTGATGTTCAAAAAGCTCTACATGTGGATGATATAAATTATCTTCCATACAAAAAGGTATAAATATTTCTTAGAACTTGTCAGCATCTACATTTAACTATAATACATTATTTGAATCACTGTTGAATGAGGTAATTGTTAAGTCTCTTAACAATGCTTTTATTCTACTGGAAATATTTTAGGGCAGCAACCAGAAAGAATTTCTCTAAAAATATTTCCGAATCAAGAACAGCTATATGTGCTGCTCTCCCAATGAGCGAATCAGCAGTATTGGGTAAAGCATTGATGACGTTGTATCGCACCAAATTACAGTCTTGGCTTTGCAGAACTGGGCGGAGCAAGTTGTGGATCATTTCAGAATAGATTTGTCCTATAGGGAAACAGGAAAAGGAACACTGTTCACATGAGTGATTTGGAAAAATTCTATGGCAACTCTTATGTAATTTTTAAGATTTAGTTTCATTAACTGCCACATGAAGCAAATAATTTCTTTGAAAAAACTTTTCTTCATGTATTATTTGAGTCTCCTTTATAGAAAATATAAATAATCACATTATCTAGCCAAGTAAAAATGACAATTTTACTATACATTTTGTCAACTTGACATTTTAAACTAAAATAATGCAGGTAACAAACTATTTTCTTCAACATTAAATCACTGGCACACTCATTAAGCCATTATAAAAATGTGCTAGCGACAGTAAAATATCTTAACAAGGCACTAAAACATTAGTCTACAACAAGCTCTTTAACATATCCCACTGGTGTTATATACGTGTCTGTCCTATTGGTGCCTTGGGATAGTCTCTGAGGGTGGCACAAACCACCTGAAGGAATAGTTATGAGTGTGCAGACCCATCATGAACATACTGAAAATATTCTATGGTAGTTAACATTTCTAAGTTATTTTGGGGAAGAGCAGTAATTCTCTGTAGTCAGAAGAGTAAGAGCTTGACTCAAAGGACAGGATACCTTTTTTAAACCCTTGGTTAAATTAAAAAAAAAAACCTTTAATATTGTTCAAAGTTCTGCTTCTCTCCCCTCTTTTTGGCTAATTTAGGATAGATTTATCAAGGCCATGTTAAGCATAAAAGATAAAAATTAGGTACATGAGTATAAATACATAAATGTACAAACAGTCTAAGAGGCAAAACATTGTTTATGATGCTTAGTCACTACATAACACTAACAGGGCGGTACGAATGTTTCCATGGCACCTGTGAACTTTAAAGAGGTAAGTATTACATTTCAGAGAAGAGCGAAGAGGTAGGATGAAGTCCTGAAAATAAGGGAAGAGGACACAGGGACAGTCAGAAAAAAGAGAAAAGAGGTGTTTAAGATAACAATTAGTATCACATACATTCATTAAAATATTTACTTCTACCTCTTTTAGCTTCACTGCAAATCAAGCTGGATTTTGGGTTCCTGCTACTTTTAAAGTATGTTTGCATAAGAAAAAATTCAAACTTCCCTTCATTATATTTCCCCTGTCCCCTCAATGGCACAGAATCTCCCTGTTAAAACAAAAGACATTTATCTAGTTCCATCTATCCATCTAAAGTTTTTAAAAATTTCCCCATAAGTGGATTCCAGTCTTTGCTAGAGATGAAGTTTTTAAAAAAGGGTCATTCTGATGCCACAAGTATTTGTTTAATAGTAGAATACCCGTAATATGCTGGGTAGCATGCCAGGCACTGCTCATACAAACGTACATAGAGTCCTGTCTTAAGAAGATGTTCACTGTCACAGTGTAGAAAAAGCAAAGGATCAAGAAGTTAAAATCAGTCTCATTTCAAAAAAGGACATGAGACAACTGTAGGTAGGAGACTCAGGTTCTTGCTCTAAACCTAATTGTGACTTTGGATAAGCCACTTGCTATCTTAGGGCAACAACACCACCCTTCTGGCTACAAATAGCTATGATTTAAATTTCTTTTGTTATTTACAAATAGGAAAAAAATACTATGTAACTACTCCACTCTCAGTAAAGAGGGGCAAGTCTTTGTTGCCATTTTCATGAAAGACACAGCAAATCATCCAACATGACCATCTGTCCTTTACCACAATCACCAACAAAATGAGCAGGAAGCCCAAACAGGATTCCCCACCCCCACCCCCTTTTGAGACAGGGCTTTACTACGTAGCACAGGCTGGCCTGAAGTCTCAATCCTCCTGGCTCCAGCTGGGATTACAGGCATACACAACCTAACCCAGCTTTGATTACTTTTGAGGCAACAAAATGGAGAAGATTTTGTAACTAGATGAAAGCAGGAGAGAAAGAACAAGTAATACAGAGGAAGGATAGCAGTTATTAATAGTAGTTGGAAAAAGAAGTAAAAGGAAAGAAGTAAAAGGATGACAGAAAGAAGAAAGTGATTATAGGAAAACTAAAGGAAAAGCTCATTCACAGATATAACTCTATGAGAAATACATTAAATTTACTTAATTACCTGACTGTTTGTCCTTTAAGGCTGTTTTACACATTTCAATTCGGGCAGAATGATAAGGAACATAGCGATCCTGTAGAGATCCCACCAGGACAACGTTTTTGAAATAATGAAGCCCTTGGAAAGGAAAATTAAGAACTGTCATGACTGATTTACAGTAACTTATTAGTATAAGACTAAATAACAAAAGTAAATTTATTTCATCAGTAGTGCTAAGTTTTTAACTTTTAAGGTACATTATGAATTGTCTCTTACAATTTCTGTGTATTCTGTAAGAACAATCAGTTTCATTGTACACAGTGTTCCAACTGTGGTTGCACTGAATGAGTGAGGACTATGGTGTGGTGGTAAGGAAGACATTAGAGGTGCTGACTTGGGTTCTATAGCAAGTATATCACAATGCCTTTAAAGGGTATTCATCAACATTCAGGGCTATTTCCAAACAATATTACACTCTTGGCTATACATGGGTTTTCCCAGTATGCCAATACCCAGATTACCTTGGTGACATTAACAATACTGGGGTTCATTTCGAGAGAACTTGGTGTTGGCTAATTACACTGAATCTTCCCCTCTCAATATAGGTGGTTGGATCTAAGGAAAAGGGATATGCTTAGCTGTGCTCAAAGTATATCACTGAAAAGCAGACTACTAATTAAAGAGATCTCTATACCAGCAACAAAGTCTTTTTACTAGAATCATCACGAAATAGTGCAAAGCAAACAAAGAACAACAAAAAATGAAAATACAAGTTTTTCTGCAACACAGCTGGAGGAGAAAACTTTAAGGCAAAGAAAGTTTATATAAATCAAGAATGGATCTTGTTAATTATATGATACCCAACACAGTTGTGAAAACTGAAAGCCAAAATGACACCTCTTCATCTGATAGCAGCTTATTTAAAACACAATGTGTGCCTTCCTTACTTAAACAGACTCAAATAAACGCCCTAGGACATCTGCAGATATACCTGAAAATATTCCTGAAGTGATTCATCTGTAGAACCAAGACCATTGATTCAAAAGTTATTTTTGAAAGATTCAAGAAAAAGAAGAAATGTAAAAAAAGGAAATACAAGCCAAAATTAGCACCAAGAGGAAGACCAGAATGAAAGAGAAACACCAGATAAAAAACAAATAAAAGATAAAGGACCTAGGTTCCCACTTTTACAATCTGAGAACGGAAGAAAACTATTACGTTGGAGGAAAACTTTTAACATTTTGAGAAGCCATTGCAAGAGGATCTTTAAACTAAATTGAAAAACTGAAGTATGAACACCACTTTAAGGAATCATTGAAATAAATGACTGTTGGTGAAGGTTTAGAAAAAGATACTGATATTCACAAATACAAATACTTGGGTGATGGCTCCATTTCTCTTACTGAAGAGTCAGAGGAGAGCTGTTTCATAGTAACATTTGAATTTCTGAACAAGATGAAAGCATCTTTAGAATGAGAGAACAATAAAGAAGCCACGTTGTCTATAGTTTCTAAGGCCAAAAATACTGGACAGAGGGTAGTAAGGCCTGAAAAACAGATAAATGTGAATGTCAAAGAAGGCACATAACATACAGAACAGTGATTTTTTCACAGGAAAAAGATGACGAGAGATGCTTAATGTGGATACATGTGCCAGCCTGCTGATGGAGAAATTTTTTTTTTTTTTTTAACCAGGGATTGAACGCATGACCTTGCACTTGTCAGACAGGTGCCTAAACCACTGAGCCAAATCCCCGGCGCTGATGAAGAAATTCTTAAGCCAAGAATGAAGGACAAAAATAAAAACCACCTCAATAAGTTTATAGAAGAAACTGAAGTAATACAAAAAAACCTTCAAAATTTTCGAACACTAGGGAAAAGGTAGGATACTGTTTCCTGTATAGAAGTCCTGCTGTTCTTGTCAGTGCTTGTTACTTTCAGAGTAAGAGCTTACAGGTGTCAGTGGAACACTGAACGAAAATGTTAGAGAAAATCACTGACATCCCGTTAGCTCTGAAGCTCTGTTAGGCTTCTTGGAATATCCTGTTTTTAATCTCAACTGTGTTCAGACAAAAGACTTTTACTGTCACATGCTTAACCGGTTGTTTGCCTTCTCTGTCTGGGACATAGCTCAGCAGCATGAGGCCTTCAGTTTAATCCCTAACATCTTAAAAATAACTTTCCCTGGGGCTGGGGATTTAGCTCAGTGGCATAAGCACTGGTCTTGCAAGCATGCGGTCCTGAGTTCGATCCCCAGTACTGATAAAAAAACCCAAAAAAACCCAAAACTCTCCCTAATATGCTGGAATGGTTTGACTATTTCTACTATGGTTTTCCTTATGCTCATCATTGTTTAACTGGCTACTCTGTTAAATATGTGTTGCATTATACAGTGGCGCTTGTTTGTCTAACTTGCAGAGTAAAACTTAGGTACAAAAAAATGAATCCTCTTTTGCAGCCCAAAACACATTTTTCAGTTTGAGTTTAGACACTGTTGTGGTTTGTGTTTGGATGGCCCCCCTGGCCCACTGCAAGCCTCAAGCAGTCATACAGGTGGCTGAATCTAGCCTTTGTGATTGGTTCATTGTCCAGCACTAAGATTGGTGGTGTGAGTGCCGCACCTGCCCAAGGGTGGAACTGGCATACAATATAAGGGAGGGAAGGAGGTGTGCTTTTCCTCTTTTGCCCTGTTTGTTTTTGTTGCTTGCAGCAGTCATGAATGGCTGCCCCTCAGCCATGCCACCCTGCCTTGGGGTGGGCTGAGTATAGACCGAAACCTCCAAAAACTGTAGGATAAATAAATCTTTCCTTGCTTCATTTTGGGCATCAGGGATCTTGTCTCAACAATGAGAGAAAAGTAACCAAGATACACATATACCAGAAAGAACATTATCTTCAGGCACAGTAGTACAAGCCTGTTATACTCGGACTCCTGAGGCTAAGGCAAGAGGATAAAGCCTGGATGTGATACAGTGAGGCTCTGCCTTAGAAAACAAAGCAAAACCTCAAAATTATGATTATCTTAATACAGATTAAAGTGATGGGAGGGGTTACTGATGATTAAGTTTGGTTCCAAGACTAATGAGTTAATTCTAAAGCATAGGATATGAGCAAAATCTTACCTCTAGAGATATGGTATTCTAATTTTTAGGTTGTGACACATGTAGGTATCTTTTTTCTTTTGTCTTAAACACGGGGCTGGAGTTGAACATGTGTCTTATGTGTTTGATCATGTTTACTTGAATGTAGCAAGTAGTTAACATCAGATTAAAATTTCCACAGGTTTATTCTGCGGGTGGTGGCACAGGGCTGTAAACCCAACACTTGGGAAGCTGAGGCAGGAGGACTGCTGTGAATTTGAGGTCAGCTTGGGCTACAGAGAGAGTTTAAGTCTCATTACAGAATGAGACCACAGGATTTAATAAAAGATTGCCAGCTTTCTTTAAACAAACAAACAAACAAACAAACCCAAAAACCATACCAAAACCAAAAACCACAAGAAGACAAGGCAACAAAATGCCTCCCAAAACTCCTAATTCTCCCAAATTCAATCCAGGGGCATCAAGGGGGAAAAGAGTTTAACCCACATATCCAAATTACTTTTGAAAGTATAACAGGGGAGGTTAGAAAACAAA
Source organism: Hydrochoerus hydrochaeris (assembly GCA_004027455.1). Lineage (NCBI taxonomy): Eukaryota > Metazoa > Chordata > Mammalia > Rodentia > Hydrochaeridae > Hydrochoerus > Hydrochoerus hydrochaeris. Next base: position 400,702 of record PVLA01000903.1, on the reverse strand, counting down.
TCAAAGAGGTACTTGATGAGACCAAAGAAGATATAACTAAACAGATAATGGAAGTAATAACCAAATAATCCAGGAGTTTTCAGAAGACACAATAAAATGCTCTGATCTAAAGAAAAAGATATAAAACATGAATGACCAGTTTAGTAAAGAATTAAGAGTCTATGAAAAGGTTTCAATCAGAAATCCAGATTAAAAATTATATTGAAAAAAATGGGTAACAGAAGCAACCAATGTAAGGACAGAATTTCAGAATTAGAAGATAGGGATGCTTTTAAACTACTTAAAGCACCTCAAAAGCAAAAGATAACATGACAAATGATACAACAGCTCTAGATGATGCAAAGAAGACTAATTTAAGAGTAAATGAAGAAATCGAAAATCAGAAGACAGCACAAATGGCATTAAAAAAAACCCTGTTTATAGAAATAGAAACAGAAAACTTCCCAAATACAGGGAAAAAAATAAAAGTACAGATAAGTAAACAGCCATGACCAAAACAGAATTTCTCCATTTCACATCACTGACAAAGTACAAGAAGTCCAAATCAGGGACAAAATCTTAGAAACTATTAAAGAAAAGCAATGAATCACTTATAAAGGTAAATGCATCAGAATAAGTGAAGATTTCTCAACATAAACTTTAAAAGTCAGCAGGGCTTGAAGTGAAGTGTTTCAAGCCCTAAAAGATAAGAACTTTTATTTCCAACTTTTAATACATCTTACAAAACTTTCTTTCCAAATTGATGGAGAAATAAGGTACTTCCATGACAAGGAACACCTCAAGAAATTCATGAGCACCAAATTTTTCTACAGAGAAATAATTTCCTACAGAGAAATAATGAAGCCAACAATATCAATAAGTCAAATAGAATAAATACATCTGGTAGGGCTGGCAGCTAAGAAGCAAACAAAAAACCAAAAAAAAAAAAATTAGCAATAAGAAAATAATGCAGTGACAAGAATAACTGTTAATGCGAATGGTCTCAATTTCCCAAATCAAAACACAGATTGGCAGAATGAATCAAGAAACAAAACCAAACAATATGTAGTATATAAGATTTAATTTAAAAAGTTCTCAAATTAAAAATCAAAGGATAGCAAGCAATATTCTATGAAATAGAACTTGGAATAAAAACAGTAATAGCTATCCTAATTTCAGATAAAGTGCATTTCAAGTCAAAACTGATGAGAAGAGACAAAGGTTACTATATACTAGGTAAAGGAACAATTCAACAGGAAGAGAAAACAATTATAAACATATGTGCAGCAATTATAAACATATCATAAAGCAAATACTACTGAACATAAGGAATCAGACAAATGTCCATACAATTATAATGTAGGTCCTCAATACCCCACTGTCACAAATAAACGAGACAGAAAAAAAAAATCAACAAAGGAATATCAGAGTTGAACCAAATCTTTGAACAAATGCACTTAACAGAGTCTTCCATTGAACAACAGCAAGATATACATTCTTCTGAGAAGCACATGAGACTTTTTCCAATATAGATCACATGCTAGCCCAGAAACTGGGTTTAAGTACATGCAAAAGAATAAAAAATTTTCCAAGCATATTATCATAGTGCAATGAAACTAAAAATCAGTGGGAAAAGAAACCACAGAAAATGTCAGGAAATTGAACAATACTTTCTTGAGTAATCAGTGGGCCACAGAAGAAAAAAAGGAAGAATCCCAGAATGAAATTATAAATGCTAGCACAATGTAGTGGAATGTTGGGAACACAATGAAAGCAATTGTCAATGCCCATTTTAGAAAAGTAGAGTGAGATCAAATAAATAATGATGTATTCAAAGTCCTAGAGAAAGAAAACCAATCCAGAACCAAAACTAGTACAAAAAAAGAAATTAGAAAGATCAAACTAAAATAGAACTGAGACTAAAAAAAAAAAAAATTACAAAGAATCAATGAAGCAAAGCATTATTTCTGTATAAGAATAAATAAAATAGATATTTCCTTAGCCAGTCTTATCAGAAGAAGGAAGAAAACAGACAAATCCATGCAATTAGCAATGAAAAGACAAAAACACAGTGGATTCTGCCAAAATCCTGATCATTGGTAACTGTTTTGAGAAAATGTTATAATAAAATGAAAAATTCAGAAGAAATGCAGAAATTCCTAGATGCATATGAACTATCAAAGCTGAATCAAGAAGATACAAAAATCTTGAATAATCTAGTAACAATCAATGAAAAAGATGTAAGAAAACAAAACAAAAAAACACAAACAAACCCCTTGCAAATAAGAAAAGCTCAGGCCCCGATGGATTCACTGCCAAATTCTATAAGAACTTTAGAGAAGATCTAATTCCAAATAATCTTCAAACTCCAATGAAATTGAAAGGGAAACACTATTTCCAAAGTCATTCTTGGAAGCAAGCATGACTTGCTTGGTTTGAACCCCAAACCAAAAAAAGACCTAAGCAAAACAGCTAAAGGCCAATTTCTTTAATGAATACAAATGCAAAAATCCTCAATAAGATACTGGCAAACAATGCAAAGATATCATCAAAAAGATCAAACATCATGATCAAGTAGGATTCATTCCAGGGTGCAAGATCAGGTCTATATAAGCAAATCAATAAATACAACACATGAAAAGAAGCAAAGAAAAATGTCACATGATAGTGTAAATTGATATAGGAAAAGCATTTGCCAAAATCGAACATTCATTCATGATAAAAACCCTGACGAAATAGGTATAGAAGGACGTTATCTTATCTAATAAAAGTAACATGACAAACCTACTATCAAAATCACACCAAAATCTAAGAGTTTCACCTCTAAAATCAGGAACAAGACAAGGATGTCCACTATCACAAATCCTTGCAACATTAGCCAGAATAATCAGGGAAAGAAATAAAAGGAAAACATATAGGAAAGGAAGAAGTCAAGTTATTATTTGCAGATGACTTGATCCTCTATATAGAAGACCCTCCCCTCAAAATTCCACCAAGACTCCTAGAACAGCCAAATTCAGCAATATAGCAGGATACAAAATCAACATACAAAAATCAATAGCATTCCTGTACACTAATAATGAACTCACTGAGAAAGAAATTAAGAAAATAATACCATTCAAAGTAGTATTAAAAAAAAATACTTAGGAATTAACCTAAGCAGGAAGTGAAAGACCTCTACAATGAAAACTACAGTACAGTGAAAAAGGAGATCAAAGACAGTATCAGTAAATGGAAAAATATCTCCTGTTCCTGTATAGGGCAAACTGATACTGTTAAATGGTCATACATTAAAAACCATTTACACAGATTTAATGGAATCCCAATTAAAATACCAATAGCATTTCTCATAAACCTAGAACAACAATCCTAAAATTCATATGGAGTCACAAGAGATCTAGAATAGAAAAAGCCCCGGGGCAATGAGAACAAGGAAGGAGGAACTAAAATTCTAGAGTTCAAGTTATATTACAAAGTTACAGTGATATACATACAGCATAGTACTGACAAAAAACACTTGTGGATTAATGAAACAGAATACAAATTCAGAAAACAACTGCAGGCAAACTCAGCTACCTTATTTTTGACAAGAGGGGCAGATAATTTTGCTGGAGGAAAGAGCCTCATTAAATAGTGCTGGGAAAACTGGATAGCCACATGATTAAGATTGAACCTAGATGCACTAAAGTAAAATAAAAATAGATCAAAAATCTAAATATTAAAACAGAACCAATCTGTTCAAAGGCAAAATAGGTAAAACTCTTGAAAATATTAGCAAGGATTTTCTGAACAGAATTCCAAGTTGCACAAGGACCAATACCAAAAATCAATAAATAGGATCATATCAAAAACCTTACGTACAGCAAAGGAAATAACCAATAGTGAACAGACACCCTACAGAATGGGAAAAAACTATTGCCAGTTAATTCTCAAAGAAAAAAGTTAGGCCTCCCAAATTAGACCCAATCAAAACATGGACATCTGACATGAATAGATACTTCTCAGAACATGAAGTACAAATGGTCTAAAAGTATACACAACAAAATGTTCAGCACTGCTGGTCATTAGAGAAATGCAATTATAAAAACACTGATATTCCATTTTACTCCAGAAAGAGTCTTCAAGAAATCACGTCATAGCAAATGATGGCAAGGCTGTGGGGATGAAGGAACCTTTTGTTATTGGTAGGACTCCAACCTGCATGAACATTAATGGAGGTGAGTATAAAGATTCCTCAAAAAACTGTACTAGAAATTCCATTCGACCCAGCCATTCCCCTTCTCAATATCGTTAAAAGGAATTAAAGACATCTTATCACAGTGATACATGTATACCCACATTTATAGCAGCACAACTCACAACAGTAAAATCTTGGAAGCAGCTTGTATATTAACAAATGAATGAACAGGAAAATAGATTTCTATACAGTGGAGTGCTACTCTACCATAAAAAAGATAAATGAGTCATTTCTAGAAAAATGGCTGTGCCTTTGAAGTAAATCAGACACACAAGCTTAAATAGCATACGATTTCTCTTATAAAAGTCAAAATATAAACTAAGTCCAAAAATGTAAGATAGACAATAGGAAACAGATGGATCTTTAACATATGGAAAGGGGAAGGAAGAAATGTAGGGAGGGGAGGGCAATGAGAAAAAGGTGAGGGCGCTGTGAAATGTCTCTACATGGAGCACGATCAATGTGCACTGGAAACATGCATTGGAAACACAGACATGCAGGGTCCAAGAGACGCAGGGAGAAGGGAGGTGAAGGGAAGGGAACTAAACCAAGAATTAAGATATGTCACACATCTGTGCCAAGTCTCCAGGATTAATGTATTACAAACATATACCAATAAAAAAAGAATATATTCCATTGATTCCCGGAACCACCCCACAAAAAAGGACAAAATATAATCTGAAGCATACAGTCAGTCTTTCTTAGAATCTTCTTTCTTATTGATGTCTGCTTCATTTCTGGAAATCTATCTATCTATTTTCTGTGTATTTTCTGTTTAGTTTCTAGTTGACTTTTGGAATGCCTTTCTATTTTTATAAGTGTTTTCAATGAATATAAAGGTTCTCTTGTCACAATGGATGTGCTATTAGGTTGTAGCTATACAGTTCTTTTCTCTTCATCATTAACTTTATTGTGTTTATATAAAAAATCAAACTCATAAAAACAAAACCCACCATTTAAAATAATTCAGAGCTAACTTTTGCTTTACATTTTCATTTGTGACACTTTTATTATTCACTTTCAGCTTATATGAATATGCTGTCAGGAAGAATTTTTTCTTTTTAGTGCTAATAAAATGGTTTCATGATCATTCATAAGACTTTTGTGAGATTTATCTTCTTATCTTCCTTCCTTCTTTCCTTCCAACAAACTAGGAGTATTTAGTGCTTAGAACATTCGATTACTCTATTAGTGAACTCATGTAGGTAATAAAACTATTTTTTTGAGCTCTGTAGTATCAATAGTAATATTCTAACTTTACTATTTGGCTCAGTCAAATAATTAAAATTTTATGTGATTAAGTAGGATATATATATGTGTGTGTAATTAAATATATATATTTATACACACAAATATATATAGTGTAATTAAATAATATACAAATCCTAACAATGCCATTAGAATTGGAGTGTGTGAACATAGAGTTTTGTTCTAGAATGTTTTACAGTTTGTACTAGTTTGTTTACTCATGTCAGAATGGCTTTCCCTCGTGTGTTTTAAAAATGTAATCATTTTCACTGATGTGAAAAAAGCTGGGAAAGATTGGATTGAACTGTATTTAGTATTTGGGATTTAAGCAAAGTATATAAAATATATTACTCATTTCTCTCAAAATAATTAAAAACACAAACATATTGGGGCTTAGTGTGTGACACACAGTAGGCCTCCTAACATGTATGGTGACTGACAAACCATTTAGCAGCTTAGACTTTCATAATTAAGTGGCTCCTAATTAAGTTTCATAATTAAGCACTGGTTTCTGAAGGTTCTGTCCTGTAACTGTGCTCCTTCCTATAAATCATTTTTATTTTTTGAATCCAAGCCATTTTATTAAAGAAAAGACTCAAGTTTTTCTAATCACCTCCTCCTGCCTGTCCTATGTATTCAGTTCAACACAGCTATTGGTTGTGTATATCACTCCACACTCCTTTCTAGGTGCACATAAGATTTTGTATATTATTGATTGCAGTGTTGGGGATCAAACTCAGGGTCCACACATGCTGGTCAATCATCTCACCTCAGCTAAAACCCTAGTCAAGTTTATTTTCAGCTTTTCAGGTTTGTATGGTACTGGTATACAGAGCACAGGCCAGACAGGCTGCTATACAGCCTTGCAATGCACACCACATAACCCTTGAAAACAAAGAATTATCCCACCTACAATGTCAACAATGCTCCGGCTAAGAATACCTGTACTTTAAAAACTGACATACTGGCCTGGTGTGGTGGCGCATGCCTGTAATTCCAGCATTCTGATCCCTGTGAGTTAGAGGCCAGCCTGAACTAGGTAGCAAGACTCTGTCTCAAAAACCCAAAAGAACAAAACCAAAACCAAAACAAATGAAAACAAAAGACAAAAAAATCTGATCAAACAATATTAGACCATTCTCATTTATTTTAAGTACATTTGAAAGAATTTGCTTCTCAAATAATGTTGGCTATTGCTGATTCTTCCTACACTAGAGAAACAGAATATGTTATTTATAAATCAAAGTGATACCTATTATTACACTCTAATCTTTTGGAAAAAAAGATGATCTGTGCCATAGTAGCACAGTAGGACACTTCTTTAATCATTATACTTTGTCAGAATTCAACAGCTGCTAAAGAGACTCTAAGTAAATGCTTTTAGGTAGATCTTAAAGGATAATTTGCTTTTGAAATTCTATTAATGGACAGATGATTAGTTGGCTATTTTTTGCACTCTAATCATAGAATTCAGTAGTGCCCACAATCCCCTCTCTGTTCTAGACATCTTGCCTACTTTAGAACTGGCGTCCTTAATTGCTCTCTAGAATCCTTTACTTTCATATCACTCTAGATCTTTCATCTTCTTTCCTTGATATTCAATGCTGAGATGTTAGTATCCACACTATATTGTGAAAGCTACACACACACACACACACACAGCAGTCTGCAGAATGTCTGTGTGTGTGACTGTTTGCTATAAGCCAGATACAGTGATGAATGCCTGTAATCCAGCTACTTGGGAATGACAGGCAGGAGGATCATAAATTTCAGGCCAGCCTGGGCAACTTAGTAAAACCCTGTCTCAAAAAAAAAAAAAAAAAAAAAAAATCTAGAAGTGTTGTCCAGTTGCACAGCACTTGCCTAGCAAGTGTAGCATTCTGGGTTGAATTCTTAGTATCCTCCCTAAATTGCCTTAAGAATTTGCTTAATGTTTATAATACCTTTATCAAAAAGATATTTTCTTTTTAAAAATAACATTTCTGTGATTCTTTACTAGATTCACTGTGTATAAATATACAAAATGAAAAAAGCAGTATCATATCTAAAAATATATTTTTTATTAAAAACTGTTTTAGAAATCATGCAAATTATTTTAGGTTTTTAAAACATTTTCTTCATTTAATAATAATGAGTAACTTTTGATCAAGGAAAGCTATAAACTTACAGAGAAAAAAGACTTTCAAAAGGCAGGTTCACAGTCGGGGGCTTTTCTTACATAAAAAAGGAAGGAAAAAGGTTGAGATTTGATTCAGACAGGTAATTTTAAGGTTTTCCAAGAGAATGGGAAATTAGCTATTCAGAAAAAACTGAAGTAATGATCAGAAAAGGGCAACCACAACTTTGTAGATTTTTTACTTGTTTTTGAGACAGGGTCTTGCTATGTAGTTTAGGCTCCCTTGAATTTATTATGTAGCCCAGGCTGGTCTTGGAACTCATGGTAATCCTCCTGCCTCAGTCTTCTGAACACTGGGTCACGGGTGTACACCACCCTGCCTGGTATAGCTTTAGAAGAATAAAATATAAGTGACTGCTTCTGACTATTTTAAAATGCTTGAAAAGAGCATATCTGTTAAGTAAATTGATTATGTGCTCTTTTCCTCTGTTCCGTTTATTTACTTATGTTTCTGGTGTGAACCTATATATTTTTATGTTGCATTTCCTGTACTAGTATAGCAACTTCCACAAAACTATTTCTCACAACTGCCTAGACAAACACCAAAACATAAAAAAATCATTGTTCAAAAGGCTTCCTTCAAACCTTGTATTTTAAAATCACTTGATAAAAAACTGTTGGTATTTACAACTGAAATCAGAAGTAGCTTCTAAAGTTTTTGAAAACACATAGTTGGCTCTTCATGACAACACTATTGGCTGACTAGCTGTATGATCACTTACTAGCTATTATGATCTCAGGCATGCCACACACCCTCATTGTGTTTCATAGTCCTCTTCTGCACAGTTCAGGCAGTGTTTCTACCTCTAAGAGTTAAATAAGAAGTTAATGTGTAATAATGTGCTACATGTGTCTGCCGTTACTTTTCCTTATATTGATATATAATTAAATACTGGAAATGAGTTCTTGCTACACTGCTCAGGCTGGTCTGGAAATACTGGACTCAGGTGATTCTCCCACCTTCAGCTTCCCAGTACCTGGGACTTCAGGAGCCTGCAAAAACTTACTTCACCTAAAAGGGGATGTTTAGCTTCAACTTGGTCCTTTACCTGTATCCTAAACTGTCAACAGTGATGATATTAATGCTAAGCTACCCACAATGGTTGTAGCTACAGTCAGAAGTTTCTCTCACATGAGAACTATATATACATTGCATCTGATTTGATCTATCTAACTGTGACATCTGAACTGCCTTTAGGTACTGAAAAAAATACTGTAAAGATAATTCATTGATTTATTTATCAGTACAATGGATATGTACTGAAAATCTACTAGAAGAATTACATTAAATAGGTATGGGAGAAATGGGAAAAAGTGTCACAACGGATCCTACTTGTCATGGTTCATGTCAGTGGCCCCCAAGCCTCATGCCTTTGCATTACGCATTTGACTAGTTCATTGTCTCACACTTAGATTGGGGGTGTGAGTGCTACACCGGCCTAGGGGTGGAGCCAGGATGTGATGTAATGGCAGGAAAAAGGCTCCCTCTCTTTTGCTGGTTTCCACTTGTTGTTTGCAGCCACCATGTGCAGCCCCATCATGCCACTCTGCCTTGGAGTCAACTTAGTATGGACTGAAACCTCCAAAAACTGTAAGAAATAATGCTTTCCTTTCCCAGCTTTGGGCATCAGGTATTTTGTCTCAGCAACGAGTAAAAAGTAACTAAGACACTACTTAAGGAAAGGAGGTTAAGAAATATAACTGATTGACAAGGAAGGGGAAGTGGATAAAAAAGGAAGACATTATGTACATGTTATAAACTCTCCACAATAAATATAATCATTATGTACTACAAACACTAAAAAAACAGCTAGAAAAAGAAGATAATATGTTCAGCTTTAGACATACTAGTTTGTGATGTAAAGAGACATCTATCTAGCAGGTAACTGGGGACTAAAATTCACTACTAAGGTTAGTCACAGAGACATAGGTTTGAAATATAAAGGTATATATGGGATACCTGACAGTAGAGGAACAGTAAATCATATAAGAAACTTATAAATCAAGAAATTGTTTTGATAGCAGGTGATATTTCAGTTTAATTTTAGGACACAAAGAACATTAATTCAAAAAAGGATAAATATATGAGTAGGAACAGGGGCAGAAACAGGTTAAAGTATGGAGTTTTAGGTCAAGGTGGCATGAACACACACAAGACTATGCAAGGGAAGATGAAGAAAGGCAGCAAGCCATCAGGATCCAGAAGACGTGCTTGGAATATGAACTCTGTTCTGAGTACCACAAAACAACATGCAAGACTTCAAACAGGCCAGGTGTTCTCTGATTAAATTTTTAGGAGATCATTTTATTTAATGAGGAAATGAGCCTGGTTAGAAGGGTATACCTAGGAGGTAAGTAACCAGTTAGGAGGATAAAGCAACAGTCTGTAATGTGATAAAGGTTGAACTAAGGCAATACCAAAGCAGAGAAAGAAGTATTCAGTTACTAAGAAAGCTGAATGGTTTTAGATTTGGTAACTTAGTAGATATGGGAAGAAGAGTCAGGAAGAACAGTCTCAAATATATTCTAAGTTGCAATAACTTAAGGAATAATTATTATAGTTTAGTTTCTGACATTTGTCAGAAATTTGTGAAATAGGTACAAAAATGTAGTCTACTAAGAGTTGAAAATTGGGCTATGACATGCAAAGGCCTTGTTAACAGATACTGGTATTGAGTAACAACTGCTAACATTTTTAGGGTAATTTAAAAGTAGCTATGCAGCTCTAAATGATAAATACAATCATAAAAAAATTTTAAAACACTACTCTTTCAACTGCTTCATCTATTGAGCCTGCTATTTCATTGCTATGAAATTACAGGAAAATGGTAACTTTTTAATCACCAGAATAGACATATTGCCAATTTATTTGCTAATGGTTATTTAGAAAAACTTTCACAGGCCTATTTCCCAAATTGTTAGTAGATACTTACCTGCTTTATTACTAAGCTTATATAAAAACGTTTGACGAGGGTCTGAGTGATCTCGACATGTCAGTTGCAAAAGGGAACCTGATTTTTTCCATTTCTGCATAAACCAGAGACCTAGAGAGTTACATGATATGAGAGCATAAATGGAAATGAATAGTAACATGCATCAAGATGATTGTTTCTATATTTTACTTCAAAAATGACATCTCTCAAATTAACATTTTGTTAGCCAATAAAAAATCTACAAAATACCTGCCACTTCCTGGTAACACATCCAAACACGCGCAAAGACGCATAGGTTAACTATGGTTAGTGATGGCTGATGAAGAGCTTGCTATTTCTATCACATTCAGTAATAAAACAGATAACAGATGAAGAAGAACAAATTCAGGCAAAGTGTACCTACATACACTGTATTTGTTTAAATTATAAAAATGCATAAGAACTTTACAAACAGGAGTAGATCTAAATGCCAAAGCACTGAGGATTCAGTACAGATCATTACAGTTAAGGTAGAGTACACTAAAAGACCAACTCAGAATGAATAATTGGTTAATGTTTTCTAATAGCAGGTGAATATAATTTGTTTCATTTTAAACTATATATCTTTGTATTATCAATAATGTATAATTACACATTTTCCTCTTACAGAAATTACATAAAATCTTGATCATTTTGGAACTGGTTTTTCAAGACTGTGGAATATTCACTTCACATTCTTTGCTTCTATAATTAGGATGAAAGAAGAGAGGGGGACTGTTCTTTAATTGGTTAAATCTGATAGTTTGAAGTGCCTCTGAGAAAAAAGTTTAATAAAGAAATTCAAAGTACTGTAGCACAACCTATTCATGCTGATTTATTTCATATCATTAAATGATTTTTGTTTTGTCATGTTCTCTTTTTGAAACTACAAATAGAGATGGGATACATAGGAAATAGGTAAGGCATGTCAAAAAAAGGAGGAAAGTAAACAGAAATAAGAGTGTAAAGAGTTAATGAAAAGAGCTGGGCATGGTGGTGCATGCCTGTGATCCCCACACTCTGAAGGTTGAGACAGGAGGATCACTGTGAGTCTGAAGCCAGCCTGGGCTACAATAGTGAGTTTAAGGACAACCTGGCCTAAGCTACATAGTGAGACACTATCTTGGGGAAAAAAAAATTATTGAAAAGAGACAAATTAATTTATTCACAATGATAACCAATCAACCAACCTATAAACTATTAAAAATCTAAGGGTAAAACCAGGCAAATCAAGTGCTAGATTTTTCTCAATGAGACCATTTAAACTAACCAAAATTAGAGTTTTAACTTTCAATTTAGTTTCTTTAGAAATTCTGAATTTCTTACAAATTATTTTAATCTTTAATTGCTAAGTCAACATAAAAAAATCTAACATTCTAGGTAACTTGATAGTATATTAAAATATACTTGTTATCTGTTCAAATAATAGAATGACAGACTAGTTTATAAGATAAATACATACTGAAAATACTTGAAGTCTAATGGAAAAAGGGTAAAAATGCTCTTGTGACTATTTTTGTGGTACTGGGGACTAAGCTCAGCCTGTACCATGTTAGCCAAGAACTCTACCACTGGGCTATATCCCCAGCATTCCCTACCTTCTTTTTCTTCTTTTTGAGGTACTGAAGATTGAACACAGTGTTTTTGATCAGAGATACAGCCCCAGCCTTTTAAAAATTTTGGGTGGGTTCTTGCTAAGTCATCCAGGTTGGGCTTGAATCTAGTGATTCTACTGCCTCAGCCTCCCACAATGGTGGGATTATAGGCACATTCCACTGCACATCCTCCAGAGTTTTTTAATTTGATTTGTAAGACATGGTGTTGACAAACCACCCAGGCTGGCTTCAAATCTGTAGTCCTTGTGCCTCAGTTTCCCAAGAAGCTGGGATCATGGGTGATACTACTGCATCCAGCTGCTCTTGTGACTTTTGACAAATACCACCTCAATATGAGACTATTTTCTGAAATGAATTTTATCATCATATTTCATGTACATAACAAAATACAAAATTACCTACATCTTTTGTTTCATGACATTCCAATTGTGACAAACTGGTTTTAAAATAAATATGAATAATATTAGATTTAAACTTAAGTTTCTTGCTTATGCCATATTTTTTACACAGAATAATAAAAGCTTTTACCTGTATTAACAAGAGTACTGCTATTGTAGAGTGTACCAAGGTGAGGTCCAGAAAGAGACAGAAAGGTATGAAGTCTGTTGAGGTAATATTTAAACCTCGGCCTCGTAAGCACAGAACGGATTATTAAATTGCCCAATGAATGTCCAATAAAGCTTTAAAAGAAAAAAAAAGACATTTCTCCCACAGTATTATTTTTAAAAATAAAAATCAAAGTTGATACTCAATACAGACATGAAATACCAAGAATTTAAAATTTTCCTGTATGCTTTAAAATTGTAGTTTCATATTTTAAATAATAATATTTTAAAGAGAAAAACATGAGAATATAGATTTGTATAATTTAAATTTTGTAGAAATAAGATATTTACCAGAAAATTTTTACTTATCAGGGTGTCTAACTGCATAGATGTAAATACTTTTTAAAAGTAATAACATGACTAGATTATAGATTTTCCTCCTAAAGCACAAAAATATTTACTTGTTAAATCATTATTCTTTTAAAAAAGTATTTATACTTAAAAATGAAGTTTTACTTATATGGCAAACCACTTGGGACCCCTTCTATCTCTCTCAGACAGAATCTTTCTTTCCCAATAAATAAAGCTTTCTTTACCCACTAAATAAATTCTGCTCTTAAAAAAAAAAAGAAGAAAAGAACTATACTCATAAAAGACAAGCTGTCTTATACTGGTTGATATTTCAAAGTTGGATAATTTAAGAAAAAAACAATTTAAAAATTTTAATTCATACATAATATTTGCATGCAATTATGTGAGACAGTGATAACTGATAGCAGTATGTAATGACCAAACCATACTAATCTGTGATTTCTATATGTTGGGAACCTATGGGAGTTTTTAAACTAGCAATATTTTTAAGGCACAGGTAAAATATATACAATCACTGATCAACTTTCTGTGCCTTACAGACTTGTTCTTCCTGGGCAAATCATATATATGAGATCACATAATATTGTCTTCCCTTAAAATCTTTTATTTCTTTTCTCTTTAAATAAATTCAAGGGACACTTTCCTGTATTTTAGATTATGGTACCGCAACTAAGAATTATTTAGTTACTCTATAATTCACAGAAATATAAAAATGTATTGCATAATATAGAAGTTACCTTATTTTTGACACCGTTAGACTATATATCTGAATATACTGTATTATCTCATCCAAAAGGCGATCAGTCATGCTGTCAAAGTCAGCAAAAGTATCATTCTAAATATAAGCAAAAAAGATGCACTGTATGTTAAAATATGTTTAATTACAAGAGAAACTAACTGAAAATAAATATTATTTTAATTTAGGTACTGAAAGCATGTTTAAGTCCAATGTTTCTTACAGAAGTTGATAAATGCAGTATGTATTATATTAAAATGAGCAAAAAGACTAAGTTTCTAGGGGAGAATGTTCAATATTTAACACTGTTAAAAATATTCCATATGACAAACTTGCTTCATTTAGTTGTGTAGCCCATTTTCAGTATTAAGTATAAATAAGTCTACTTAGAATGGTTTAAATAATGAAATGTTTGTATAGAAATATGAAATTCTCAATATGTTTCATATGTGAAGGGAACACAAGTCAAAATGTAAATCATATAAATTAAATTTAAACATGCCTTATATTAAACTTCATACAACCCAGAAAAATGATTTCTAACATTTTCATAGCAAGCAAATATTTATGAAAAAGCTGGTACAAAAATGGTTGCTTTCACTAAAAACATTGCCACATTGTACCTGATTTCTCTCAGACATAAGAAAATCAATTCTTCCTCCAGGCAGTCCAAGTTCAATGTAAGTTTTTACTAATCGGAGATCTGCACTGTTACCTAGAAAATTTAAAAGACTGATGTTAAAGAATGAAATAAAGTATTACAGAAGGTACAAAGTGTATCAGCATGTATTATTATATCTTTTAGAGAAAAGTTTATGGTCTATATCATTTGTGATTAGATAATATACTCTGAAATAAAGAGTCCTCAATTTTTATGGCAAAATTAATTTCTATGAGGCAATGTCTTTTAACAGTTTGTTTCTTAAGAAGTTTTAGTGATAGTTTCACTTTTCCACCTAAGAGTACATTTGCTTATAAACTGTCAGCACATCACTTTAGTATAGCTGACTTCTTACAGTCACCACCAGAGGTGGTCATTTGTTTTTCCTTTTTTGCGACAGGGTCATGCTACATAGCTCAGTCTGGCCTCGAACTTATCATGTAGTCCAGGCTGGCCTTGAACTTGTGGTACTCCTCCTGCCTCAGCCTCCTAACTGATGGAATTACAGGCATGAGCCATCACCCCAGGCTCATAGGTGGTCCTTTTAATCAAGCTAGAGAGCATTATAGTTTTAATGTGTTGACTTCCTTTAATGGTACTGGTATAGACTGAAGAAATAAAAATATATTTGAATACCTAAAATAGGACTAGGAATATAGCTCAGTGGCACAGTACCTGCCTGGCAAGTGCAAGGTTGTGGGTTTGATTTCTGGTACCAAACACCACCACCACCACCACCACCACCACCACCACCACCATCACCACAAAAACCCTCACAAAACCTAAAACAGTTCAAAACATGTCATTATCAAAGATAACTGTTTCAATCTGATTTAAAAAGGCATACCTCTAGTATTTCACTATTGAGTTTTATGTGACCGAGAAATACATGTTTAAACACATTAATGAGCCTGAAACTAGTTCTATGTAAGATTTAATGTTTGGTGCACTAATGTCATAATTGGGGATGGATATCAAGTATTACCAATAGTTTCTTAGCTATTTGCTGATGAATATATGACTAATACATTTCTTTATATTTACTTGTCTTTACATTCTGGAAATAAAACCCTATTTGTTGTAGTAACTTACTTTAATATACTGATTCTATTTGCTAGTGTTTCATTAAGTGCATTTATGTTAGAGTGACTATTGTTTTAGGGGGTTACTGGTGTGATATTGTTACCAGAGTTGGTAGCAAGGTTAGGTAATTTTAAGGAATTGGCTGTGTTCTGTATTTTTTCCCTACTGTTCTGGAACAATTTATGCAACATACAGATAATCTGTTTCTTGGAAATTTTAAAGAAGAATTTATCAGAGAATCTACTGTGATAAATCTTACTTTGGAGATAATTCTTTGAAAATTTTATTAGTGTTGAAGGTTTCACTTCTTTACAATCTGCTTTTTCTTCTTAAAGAAAATTGTTCAATTTCATAAGGTTTTAGTGGTAAAGACCTTTGTCTAGTATTTTATTATTTTAAACATAAAAGTCCAGGTAGTTGTCATAGAAACACAGTAATAATTTGTTAATCTGGAAATATTTCACTTCTTCTAAGTTTCTATATCAAAATGAAACAAAGCAAAACAAAAACAAAACTGCTAAGTAACCAGAATAGCTGTCAAAAAGTCACAGGATGAAAGCCAGTAATTTAGAATTTTATGGCTACCTTAATAATAAACTTTACTTTCTCAGAATATTGATTTTTAAGCAGCTAGCTAATAAAATCAGGAAGACATAAAGAAAAATGAAATGACTGCTGTGATATGGTTGATAAAACCAACAAAGAGAAGACAGAAAAATAAAAACACTGAACAAATTGTTGGCATATGTGTCAGTTAAAGAGAAAATCTAACTTAAGCATACTTCAGCTTTAACACAGATTTAATATTAATTTATGCAACTAAAGTATTTTTAGTTCAAAAGTTAAAGAAAATGAAATGAGTTCTATTAGGAAAAGAAAATCCACTGAGTGGCTATAAGCCATATTGACAGACATCACCTACCATCTAAGCCGTGCACGCAGACAATGAGATGCACTCCGTCTTCAGAAACGTCCTCTTCCTCCATGCTGAAATACGGCACAGAGGACGCCAGCAGAGGGATGTCACTGTACATAAAACCAGGGAGCTTGAGTTGCTTCAGTTCTTCTTTTGCCTGAAGAAAGCTGAAGTAAAATATAAACATACTCTTTATGAAGGATCATATTCAGCTTTAGAACCAAAAAAAAAAAAAAAAACCAAAAAACAACTTCTTGAATTTAGAAAAAAAGCAGAAGAAAAAACACAGAGATGTTTGGTTTGGAAATCATGAAAATAATCTGGGAGTGGTACTAGAAAAAGATAATCTGAAGTTTATCATGTAATCAGATTTTTTTTTCCATTTTAACTGAAATATAACAGTGAGAATGGTAGCTATTTATTAGTTTATTTGTATTTTTCTCTAAAATTGCTAATAAGGAGCAGAATCAAAATAAACATCTGATTAAATGTAATTGGTAACATATACTCATTTGAAATGACTAACAAATCTAACCAGCTTCAAAATGATTAACTATTAACACTATGTAATTCAGACTGATAAAAAGCCTAACTCAAAGAAGCTGAAGAATACTAAACTGTGTATGACACTAGGTCCACAGTGGAACCTAGTGGTGAGACACCCACAGCAAGATATTTGTATCCCTGAAAGCTCTAAAGGTTCACCATCACTGCACTAGGTGGAGACATAAACCTTTGCTTTCTGACAATTCAGAGTGTGAGGTACTAAGCATGTGGCATAATGCTTGTTCTGTTGGCATTAGGTATTGCTCTATCACTGGTTTCTAACTTTAGGGTCTAGAGATCATAACTTTATGTATAAATCAGAATAATCTGTGACTTGAAAATATCTACTGCACACAGGCCTTGACTTCATTCACCCCAGACATTATGACTCAGTCTGGGGCATACCAGGGTGTGCTAAAAAGCTTATTTCATCTCCTAGTTTTTCTGAATATTTTACTGGTCTATGAAATCTCAATTCTCAAAACCACTAATTTAGCTAAGGCAATACAGGTCTGGTAGGTTTCAGTGGTTTCTACTAACTTGTTATTTATTTATCTATTATTGCCCTTATTTCTTAAATATACCCATGAAGCCTAGTTTTTTTTTGGTTTTTTTCTGGGAGTTAACAGAGGAGACATGAAATACTGATGAAAAAAGGTGTTTATCTTCCAGAGAGCAAATAGATATTCAACCCCTTGACACTATTTCTGATGTTCTACATACATTTAGTAACATATACTATTGAACTCCATTACTTACGCTTGTATTTGAGGTTTTGGCGAATTCTCATACCACGAAATTGAAGAAGTAAAGTTGTGAGAAATGCTGCTTGGCTGCTTTGTAATGGCATCAAATTTACTTTTAGAAGAATATTTAATACTACAAGGAGACTCTCGTGGTGCAGACGGGAAAGATAAACAACCAGAAGTACAAACAATAGGCATATTTATACCATCTCTCAAATAGTCACTCTTTAATTTCTCTGATTTAATAAGTCTTTCTTCTGCTAGAGCATCTCTGCTGGTATAGGGAGCATTTATTGCTCCATCCAAAGCTGAACAATCTGTTTCTTCATAGTACCCATTTTGAATCATTCGTTGATCCTGTTCTTCCTCTTCCTCCTCATTATCCTGTTCCTGCTGAAGGTTACTAATTCCTTTTTGACAAGTTTCTTTCTGAGGGATAACCGAATTACCATAGCTAACATTACATGTACCAGAAATATCTGTAATGCTCTGAGAACCAAAGTAGTTTTCCACAAACCCTTGCTTCACCACATCAGTACTGGCTGAAAAAGGGTCACTTGTATCCACAGGAGTTTCACTTTCAACTGTAGGGGCTTCTAAATAGAGGTCCCTGAGAGGTAATGGGTCACTGTTTTTTCTTTCCACAGTTCCATCTTTGCTAACTTCTGCATTAGTAGAAACAGAACCTGAAACAACACAAGAAGTGCCTAAACAAATTAGTTTTGGATTTAACATCGCTGTTCTTGCGGAATTATTAGATTTATCAGGACTCTGAGAGCCTTTACATGTAGTGTCAAAGTTAGGTTTGGAGCTGCAGCTACTTTCCACATCACCAGAAGTATTACCTAAAAAAACAAGTTGTAAAGGGTCTTTAGTGCTTGAATTTAAGGAATGTATTGCTAAAGTTTCACTGTCCAAATGCTCTGAAAACACAACACTCTGCTGTTGCAAAATAATGCTTGACTTCTTAGTCTCATCACATTTTGGCAAATCGGCTGTTCCTAGATTTAATACAGTTTTGCTATCGCTTAGATGGCATTCATGTACAACACATTTCTTAGAATTTTCATCAGGTGACAGTTCATCATCAGAAGGGAGAGAGTTTATAGATGTTAAAGATGACTGTATTTCACTTAAAGCACTGGTACTTTCAGTGCAATGGCTTCCTAATGAAAACTTTACATTACAATCAGTTTTCATCAAAAGCTGAGGAAGTAATCTTTCATTATTGAAAGGACCTTGTCCTTGTGTGGTTTCCAAGACTATATCAAGGTTTGGATGTGTTGCAAAAGAACTTGGTTCACTTTCGACACCTGAATCTGAAAATCTAGATGAGGCATAGGTGCTATTAATGTCTGGTAACTTAATTATATCTCCACTTACTACAACATGATATTCTTTGGTAGAAGGAGCAGATGGATTACTTCTTAATTTTGCTAGTGATTCTCCAATAAAATGACACTTTGCTTCTTGCAAAGTTTCCTTTTCAACTGTTGTTTCTATAGGTTTAGATTTACCATTAGATTCTAAAGACTCAAAGCTGGGTAGTAAATTGTCCACAAACATTGCATCTTGTCGAAGCTCAGTCCATGGTCCTCTTTGAACAGTGATTCTCTCTCCACTGAGAGGATTGCTATTACAGGGGTTTATTTCAGTTGTTCTAACTCCTGAAGATGGGGCTGCTGTCTGATGTTCATGGCAATCATCTGATGAATTTCTGCATGCAAGATTGTGATCCAGGTGTGTACTTTCACTATCGTCCTGGGAGATATCAAGTTTACCTGAAATGGACAAATTTGCACAAAGATTTAGGCTGCCAGAGTTCAAAGGATTAAACTGGTTTGGCTGTATATTTTCAATATCTGGAGACTTTTGTTCAGTTCTCTCTGTATTAGTTGGCAAAAAGCTAGCTTCCTTTTGACTTGTCTGTCTGATGCAGGACTTTGGGTCAAAATTATATCCACACATTGTGGGATCCAGACCATCCTTCTGACTATGCAAAGGATTACCTTCAAAGCATTTAGTGAGGTCATTTGATGCTGTATTTTTCAAACATTTGTAGCCTACTAAAATCACAGAATCCTTAGAGTTCTGTTTTATTAATTTTTTTGGGTTTTCAGGTTTCATTGTTTTCATGAGCTTAGCAACCTTAACCTTGGATTTATTTGATTCTTCATTCTTTCCTTTTGGAGGTTTTGTTAGCTGCTTTTCACCTTCTGTGTACCAAATACTGGAGGCACCAGCAGGTTTGACCTTCAATTCTGGGCTAGAAAGTCCTGCTACAGAGCTTTCTTCATTCTCATATTTATCCATTCTACTGGACTCTGACTTCTGAAGACTCTGAATTCCCATCCAGGGTGCATCTAAGTCTTTTATCCAAAGAAAAAAAGATTCAGATTTAAAACAAGAACTCATATGATTAACATTACTTTTCTAACTATAACTTTCTAATACCTTCAAAAATAAAAAAAAATTGGAGGGGAAAATTGTTTGACATTAGGGAATGGTTTTATGTATATTAGAATATACTGAAAATGATATGTGCAGCTTATATATTTTAGATTATACTTACCTTCAATAACTGAATCTAAATACCTATCTTCAAAGATTATAGGTAATGAATTGAGATCTCCATCTAATTCACTACATTCAATAGGTAGAGGTGGAAGAGAACTGCAGAAGGAAGTATTTTTGATAGCGGTGCACATCTGTAGATGACTCTGAGCACTGAAAAATATTTTGTAAGTCAGATTATACTAAAAAAACTACACCCAACTCCACTTTGCAGTCCATCTATATCTTCTCCCAATACTCTTATCTTTCTTTAAGACATAATCTCTTTATCAAAGAATTCATTTTTTTTTTTTGGTCTTTTTGACACAGAGTTTAATATGCAGTTCAACCTGGCTAAAACTCACTTTGTAGCGAACTCACAGCAATCTTCCTACGTCAACCTCCTGAGTGCTGGGATTACAGGCATGTGACACCATGCCCAGTCAAAAAGAATTTTTTAGTAAGAGATAAAAACTAGTGAGATGAAAATTATCACTTGCTGACAATAAAGCACTGATATAAAATTACGTTGACAGATTATTTAATTTCTACCATGTTCTCTTATATTTTCTTACATTATTTTGATTTTATATTTACTGTCTAAGCTTCTAAATTTGCTATAAGTAACACATACAAAAATAAAAGCCAAAGTACCTAACAATTTATGACAACATTGGGAAAAGAGTATGTATGTTCCATTGTGGCCTCTTCTTTTTTTTTTTTTTTGGAGATAGTCTTGCTATGTAGTTAAGGTTATATTTAAACTCACTAACCCAGGCTGGCCTCGAACTTGCAGCAATCTTCTTGCCTAAGCCTTCTGAGTGTTGGGACTACAAGCACGCACCACCATGCCTGGCAAATGTGGCTTCTTTACTTAACACATATTGACAAAATTAATAGTTATTTAAAATAAGGTACATAACTCTCTAATATAAATTGTTTTTATCATTATTACTTTTTTGGATACTGGGAACTGAACCACAAATTTTTTTTAAAACAACCCCTTTTCTTATGGAAAATTTCAAACAATTTTATAAAAATAAATAAAATAGTAGCAAAAAACCCTCATGCACCTATCAGTCTGATTAATTAATATTTGCCATTCTTGTTTTATTTATCCATCAACATTTACCATCTATCCTTACACTACTGTTTGCAGGTATTTTTTTAAAAAACAGTTTATGTCTATTGAAAGATGTAGATCTTAGCTGTATAGTTTTGACTAATGACCACATGATATAGACCATTTTCATCTACTCAGAGTACCCTCATGTTTTCCTAATTTGCGGTCCATGGATGCAACTGCATTAAGTCTCTGTGTAAAGCAAGAGTCTTTCATGAAACAATTCGTAAGATTAAACCCAACTGGACTACAAAGTAGGTTTCTGAACTTCAAATTCTTCCAATTTCTTCTATTTTAAACACTGTATATTGTGGCACTAACAAATTCTAAGATGTTATATGGAAAAGGAAATAAAGTAATTTTAATTTTAGAGCAATGTTACTCACTGAAGTTCTTGATAGGCAATGGCAGCTTCTCTTGGATGTTCAAAACAAAAGAATGCCTCAGAAAATCTGCGAACCTAAAAAGTTCCAAGACCGTCTTTAGTAACATGGCACATTTTAAAGATTAATCTGATGAAGAAAGGCAGGGAGGGAAACTGCCTCCATTAGGCCTTCCATACTCACCCCTGTGAGAATTAAAATTTTTTCTCTCCTTAGTGTTGTCAAAGTACTATATTTCTAAAAAACTTTATTTTTGTTGGTTCATATTTGCAGTATATAATGATTACATCTCTTATAGGGAGCTGCTACATGCACACAACACATCTTAATTCTTTTTACTCACCTTTTCTGATCCTTCCCTACATCTTCTATTTTCTTTTTCTCTTGTGAAAGACCCATGTCCTGATTTTCTTTTACTTTGTTTTTTATTGATACTTTGGGTTTCCCATGAAAGAGTAACCACATGTGATATTTTAACCTTGTGTGTCTGATTTACTTCACTTATGGTCTCAAGGTGCATCCATTTTCCCATAGATGACTCCAGTTTATCCTTCTTTATGACAAAATAGAACTCCAGTGTGTATAAATGCCACATTTTTTTTTAAATCTATTCATTTAGAGACATGTAGCCTGATTTCAAGATTTAGCTATTGGGCACTGTGGTGCTATGAACATGGGTATGCATGTATCACTGTAATATGCTATCTTTTAGTTCTTGTGGGAACATAACATAGTGGGGAGGTTGAATGGAATTTCTAGGTTTTTGAAGAATCATCTTATGAATTTTCATAGTGGTTGTAGCAGTTTACATTCCCACCAACAATTCATAAGGGTTCTTCTTCCTCAGAGTCTCATCAGCACTTAACTGATTTCTTGATGATACTCATTTTTTCTGAAGTAAAATGGAATCTAAGTGTTGTTTTAATTTGCATTTCTCTAGTGGCCCGAGATGCTGAACATTTTTTTCATTTATTTATCGGCTATTTACATTTCTTCTTTGGGAAGTACCTATTCATTTCACTTGCCCATTTTTTGATTGGGCTTTTTATTTGGGGGAGGAGTCCAATTTTATATATATATATATATATATTTCTAGGTATTAATCCTTGTGTGAATGGCTGGCAATTTTTTCTCCCATTTTGGAAGTTGTCTCTTTACTGTTCTGCTTTCTTTGCGTGCAGAAGCTTTTTAATTTGATACAGTTCCATTTGTTGATTCCTGATGTTGTCTCTTGTATCATTAGGGTTCTATTTGGAAAGTTCTTGCCTATGTTTAGGACTTCAGAATTTTACCTATTTTATCTTCTAGCAGATTGTTTCTGTTTTAATATTTAGATTCTTGATGCATTTTGAGTTTAGTTTAACACATGGTGAGAGATATGGGTCTAGATTCAATCTTCTACATGTGTATAGCCAGTTTTCCCTGCACCATTTTCTCCAGCATATGTTTTGGCCCCTTTGTCAAAGATTAGATGACAGAATGCAAAGCATTTCTGTACTGTATGAAGTAAAAGAAACAGGAGAAGCAAAAGTGAGAAACATAGACTTACATTCCTCCTCAGAAGTAGGGGTTCTATCAGTCTTATTTGACACTCTCACTTGTATATAGAATCATATCTAGCACATGGGAAACATGATAAAAATCAATTTGCTACCTGGAAGCTAACTTTCTTCATGCTAAGTCCCAGGCACTTCAGTCTGTACTTACATGCCTACTGAACTGATTGCCTTATGGTACTATGACTTCAGGCATTTAATCTGTAAGTCTCAGATGACTCGCTTTCAAATTACATTTAATTTCTTGTCCTACATGCGGGATTGTTGTGAAGAACAAACAAGGTAATTAGGTGACAGCAGTCTATAATCTGCAAAGTGCATATAAGCTATTATAATTGGCATCATGGTATTTATTACACTTTACAATAATTATATATGTAAATTGTATCCCTTCCTGAAGTATAATTTTCTTTGAAGTACAAACTATACTTTGATGATCTTTGAATCCTCTAAGACATGTATACTGGCAAGTTACAGAAGTACTTGATAAGTTCATATTAAATCTAGCTCAATATTTCTTTTATTATAATTATGTTTTGATCCTTTCCTTTTTAATTATAAATGGAAAATCTCTGTCAGCCATTGAGGCACTATTAAGCAACAGGAGATGCAAAAGACATCTTATTTGGGGTTCAGGGAGGAGAACGAAATTATTCACATCTTATTACATTGAGGATTCTTTCCTAAAGTGAACAATGATCCTTTGGTTTTAAATGTACAATAAATTAGGAATCTATTTTGCTCATTATCAAGATCTGACCACACAAATACATAACTTACTAAGCTTGTTTCTCTGAGCAGATGAGTCTGACTCTTTAAAAGAAAATACCAACAAAGGACTTGGGGAAACAGCCTTACAGCACGGATGAGAAGGATGCAATGCATTTCTTTACTTTCAAAAGTTATACAATTATCCCTTCGCCTCTCCAACACTGAAGTGGAACAAATATCTGCCTATAAGATACAATATAAACTACAATACTAGCTTTCCCTAGTATTATAACGTTGGAAGAATGGTATTTTTATATGGATTCATAAAGTTGCATCTGGACCTAGCAGAAATAGGTGAGCTGCTTTTCCTTCGGTCCTTATCTTCCCTAATTCCTGCAATGACAATTAATTTCTTTACTGTTTCCTACCTATAGGGTATCATGCTAAGGGTTTTATTTTCATTCTTTGATTTAAACCATAAAGAATGGCATTACCAAGATAATAATAACTAAAAAACCTAGCAATCAAATAAAGACTTGAGCAATTTCAAATCTTGTGTTCCAAGCTATTTATCTCTTGCCTTTTGTATTGACTGTATTATGAGAAATCGTTCCTTTCTTGTATGCATTCATACAAAGTCCTCTTTCTAAATTCTTTCATAATGATTATTATAGAGGGATGATTTGTAATGAGTAAGAACATTAATTGTGTTGTGTAGCCTAAGGTATGACTGCCACCTCATGGAAATACAGCTTAATTTTAAGAAAAAGACAAAATAAAGTCAAATTTACAAATTTAAACTTAGGATATGATGAATAGGAATTACTGACTGGCATATGCTTATGGAAATGAGACTTATTTGTACCTTTTTAAAAAATATCCCTTACTTAGTAACACCAGCTGTTGACAAAACACCAAGCATTCAAAATGGTGCTTTACATAGTTAAAATGTACCTTTATCCATGTTTTTCCTAGTATATTGCCAAAATTGCTACTATGGCATTCATTAGAACACAATTTTATACAAGCTCATGAAGATTAGAATCTAATATTGAGTACAGGGTCAATTTATGGACTGATAAGATTATAATACTTAAATTACCTTGAAAAACAGTTGGCATTTTGTGAATGTCTAAGACCTGTTAGTTATACTTACAGCAGAATATCATAAAGTTCTTTTATTACACAAAGCTAATTATGCTTATTATTAGATACGATTCTAGTTTATATTAATTGATTTCTCATTCTTTAGTTCTTTCAAAAGAGCAAATTAAAAAAGAAAAATGAAGAATTATAGAGGTAATCATATATAGGCAGAAGAAATTATGAGAACTTGATGTTAAAATTAAAAAATCCCTCTTAAAAAATCCTAAAACATCCCCACAAAAAGTACACAAGTAAAAAAATCAATATAACTTAGAACTCTTTACTGTAGGATCCAATTGGATTGAACTCACTTGCCAGGCAGGCACTTGTGCTGCTGAGATAAACCTCCGGCCCTAATATGCCAAACTTTTATGTAGTATGTTAAAGTAGAGTGTTAAATGAAATTTGTGATGAAAATGATGAAAGGCCCAAATTATGTTTAGTAAGTCTATCCAAAAAAGCATGAATCACAATAAAAGTTTTTACTTAAAGTAATTTAAGAAGAAATTTTTTAAAAACATTATTGAAAATTTATTTTGGGTAGACTTATTTAGTGAAAATGCTGCATTTTTGTATTTTTACACACAACACAATTTTAATACTTATAAATACAGTAACACTGGAAGTCTGCCTAAATCATGTCCTGCAAAATATAAAATAAGAAGCACTATCTATAAGCAATATATTCTTAGAGAGGAATTCTACTTTATTTAGAAAGATCCATACACACAGTTGCACTGAAAGAGTATCAGGTCAAGTAGTTTCAGGGATGGATATGCCTTGTTAAGCACGCAAACTTCCATGTCACTGTATTAGAGGTTATGTAAGTGGGAAAAATGGCTATGTCAACTATCTCTTTCCTCCTTCTAGGGTATAAGTTGCAAAATATTGTTAAAAATAACATTTTTATAATTTTTAAATCTCAGTAAAAGCTAGTAAGAATTTGTGAATTCACTAGCCTCTTCTCTGGAAAACAGTGGTTACACATTACAACTCAAAGTCCTGCTAACCTACATGGCATGTTTCAAACAAATTGGAAGAGTATTTTTTGCAGTTAGGCGCAACTGGCACCCAAAGGGGAAAAGTCAAATTTCAGTTCCCACTCTTTCTAGCAGAATGGCTTTATTCAGAACATCCCAATCCTCTTTAATTACTTAGAAATAGTAAGAAAAATGATCAGGCTGGACCTTGTCACCATTGGTAAATTTAAAGTTCCCAGGTGATTCTAATGAACAGCCATAGCTGAAAAATTCCATTTTAACTTCTTATTAGGCCATGGCAGAGAAACTGGCATATTTTTTCCTGAAAACAGTTATAAAGTTGGACAAGAAAAATGAAAAAAAAAAAAAAAAAAAGAAAAGTGCAGTGGTAGATGCCTTTAGTTCTAGTTACTTGCAAGTCTGAAGCAGGAAGATCATTTAGGCCCAGTTTGGGCAACACAGTGAGATCTGTCTCACAAAACAAAACTAAGCAAAATAAAATGAATAAAAACACAAAACAAACACATGCAAAGAAACAAGAAACTGTAATTCAAAACTGAGAAGCAGAAATGACACCAAAACAATCCAGGTGTTAAAACAGATGATT
This sequence comes from Hydrochoerus hydrochaeris, assembly GCA_004027455.1. Taxonomy (NCBI): domain Eukaryota; kingdom Metazoa; phylum Chordata; class Mammalia; order Rodentia; family Hydrochaeridae; genus Hydrochoerus; species Hydrochoerus hydrochaeris. Next base: position 373,831 of record PVLA01000903.1, on the reverse strand, counting down.
TTAGGTTGAAGGGAGTAGAGGGGAATGGGGGCGGGGGAGATAAAGAAAAGCAAGATTTACCATGCACAGGTACACATTCCCTATGATGAACGTTACCATTATGTGTATGACCAAAATGTACCAAAAATAAAAAAGACTGCATTTGATCCTGGAGATGGAATCCAGGGATCTCACAAGTGCTAGGTAAGTGCTCTACCACTGAGCTACATCCTCAGCCCTTTATTCTGAGAGGAGGTCTTGCTAAGTTGCCGAGACTGGCCTAGAATTTGTTACCCTCCTGCCTCAGCTTTCTGAGTAGCTAGGATTATAAGCATGCACCATCATACTGGTCTCTATGTTTTTCTAACTTTTTTTTTAAGAGAAGTTTAGGGTTTATAGCAGAAAAAACCAAAAAAAACAAAAAGGGACAGTTCTCAATGGTCCTCCCTCCCCCATTCTTTATCTCTACCTTCCATCCCTCTAAACCCCTGGCAACCACTGATGTTTTTACTGTTTCCAGTTTTCCTTTTCTAAAATGCCATAAAGTTGGAATTGTACAGTATAGGCAGTCTTTCAGACTGGCTTACTTAACATTATGCTTTCAAAATCTCTCTAGGTCTCATCATGGTTTGATTATTTATGATTAAATAACATTCTATTGCATGGGTGTACAATAGTTTAATCAATAACCTATCAAAGAATAACTCAGCTGCTTCCAAATTTCAATAAAAGTTTGAGAAACACTTACAAACAACCACGTGCAGGTTTTTGCTTGCATCTAAGTTTTGAACTCTTTTAGGTAAATACAAGAAGCATGACAGCTGGATAGTATGGTAACAGTATGTCTAGCTTTGTAAGAAACCGCCAAATTGCCTTCCAAAGTGGCAATCTCATTTTGCATTCCCACCAGCAGTGAAAGGGAATGTTGTTTCACCTCTTGCCAATGTCTGGTGTTGTCAATGTTTTTGTTGTTGTCTTTAGAAATTTTTTTTGGTCAGTATTTTGGATTTCAGCAATTCTTATGGATGTATAGTGGTGTCTTATTTTAATGTGCAATTCCCTATTAATACATACATTTATCACCTTCCTTCTCTCATACAGAAGGCTACAGTGAGTTGCAGTTGGCTATTTCCTTTTCCTCAGGTTGGTCATGCTCTGATGAGACAATTTCCTAACTAGGTCATCAGTGGCATGTTTACTTTTCCAGAGCATTTTTAAATGATTTATTTCAGGGAATAAAGAAAAATGGTGTATTCAGTTTAAATTCACATGGAAAAATGAATAGCATTGCAAGTTGTATCATAATGAATGGTATTCTAATGTCAAGTCTGGAATTCTATTTTATTGGAACTCTTGACTTACTTTTCTTTCCCTGGCTGCAATTATCATCTTTCTATTTTCAATTTTAATTTTTGCTGCATTGGGGACTGGACCCAGAACCTCAATCATGGTAGACAAGATCTCTATTACTAAGATATACCTCTAGTTCCTTTATTTATTTTTATTTGCAATACCAAGGATCATTTTTTTTTTTTAAACTTCCACATATAAAAGTGAACACGTGAACTTGTCTTTCTGTGCCTGGCTTGTTTTCCTTAACATAATGTCCTCTAGTTTGTTCCATTTTGCTACAAATTAAGTCTGAATTCTCTTGATTTTGATCTGAAAAAGCACAGGAACAGATGGAACATGGAAGCATCAGGTCCCCACCACTCATCAGCCATGCAGCTTTAACCAAATGATCTCACCTTCCCAATATATTATTTGTCTTGTAAAGTGGGGATGATATAATGTTTACAATGTTTATGGGGTTTTAAAAAATGATTTAAATTAGCTAATGCTTGTAATTCTTCTACCTACCTCAGCCTTCCACTATTTGCTTTCACATCAATAAGGAGAGAATTTATCCTGGAGGTTTATTTTTGTCATGTAGCTCAACTGTACTGCTTCTGAACACATTATCAGACAACCTGCATACTTTATTGTGACAAGTCTGTACACTGAATGACCTTTGTGCTACTTTGCTTCCTGTAGGCTTAGCAATACACTCTAAGAGCACCTAAGATACTTTGTGAGTAAAGTTCCCACTGAACTGCATGAATAGGAGCCAAAATACATGTATATACATGCATTACCTTTTCGAGTTTTTGTGATGCACTACAGGTTAGGGCAAGTTCCTGTTTAAGGAACATAATGGCATTTCCACATAGTACCTTAGTTACCCATTCTTCACTCCAAGTGAATACATGGTATTTTGGTATCCTGAAACAGGGTGAGATACACAGAAGATCTAGGTAAAAGATTATCTTTGCCATTGTAATTTTTTACAAATCTGATTTTTAGCTTGGCTTCCTTTGTCCCTTCTTTGCCACAAATTGTGTTCTTTCTGACTACAGTGTTCAAATCACCTTTTTGTTTCTACTCTACTCAGGAAAACTTCATGCTCACACTAAGAAGTTGCTGTTATGTTAGCAGTGCCTCCTTGCTTAGCTCCTAAGCAGCTTTCCTCCCCTCGTCCACCTTTCAGGCCTTTCCACCCTGGAGGTGGCCAACTGTGAACTAAACTGTGAGGCAAAATAAACCTTGCCACCTTTAAGTTTCTGATGTTAGGTACTGTGTCTCATTGAGAAGGAAATAAGACAGATACTATGACTTGCAAGTGTCTTTAGGTGGGCCCTCATGGTTGCCATGATGTCCTGAATTGATTCAAAACATTTACCTTTCATGGTGATTTTGACTGTAGGGAAGAGCCAGAAGTTGCTTGATATCAGATCTGTTAAGTAAGTTGAATGAGGGTACACCTACTTTTTTGAAACTTTCTTTGTGTTTAATGGTGCTTGGCAACATCGTTTACCATATTTTTGATCATATCTCGTAAGGCTACAAAAAGAGGACTTTCAGAACACCTTCAGAAAGTGGGAAAAAGATGGGACAAATGTGTTTGAAGTGAGGGGGGATTCTAAGGGGAAACGTGTCTTTTAATATATTTTTCTGAAACTTAAACATTCACCATAATTTTCAATCACTCTTTATATTTGACAACAATAAATTTTAAAATGTGGACAGAATACATGCTTATAATTTACCACTATAAATTAAAAAAATATAGAATTCCCACTAACTATATCATCTTAATCTAATCATCAGAAAATATAATACAAGCCCAAACTTAGAAATCATCTAAACAACTACTGATTAATATTCTTAAAAGTTAAAACTGTGAAAAGACAAAGAATGGTAAGGTACTAAGCCAGATTAAATGAGTTGAAAAGGACTTTACAATTAAATGTAATGTGTGATCCTGAATCTGATCCTGCAAACAGGGAAAAAGTGGCCATGTAGGACAGGATTATGACAACTGGTAAAGTGTAAATAAGCCATATGCTAGATATCAGTATTCTATCAATATAAAAACTTTTACAGTTGCTAACAGTTAAGTGATAGAATGTCTTTATTCTTAGGAAATACATGCTCAAGTATTTGCAGACAAAAGAATATTATGTCTCTAACAACTGGTTCAGGAAATAAAAGTACATTTGCACGTATTTATGTGTGTATCTCCACATAAAATAAATGTGCTAAAATGGTAACTAACACTGTAATATTTCTGTAAGTTTTTTTATGTTTAGAAGCTTTGTAGTTTGCCTTTCACATTTAAGTCTAAAGCAAGTGAGTTGTATATACTTTTTCCCACATGAATACCCAACTGTCGTATCATTTACTGAAAATGTCACATTTTCAAATTGACACTCATGGAAATTATGTCAAAAGGATATGCCTAAATCTAGCCTTTCTATTTTGTTCCTTTCACACTAAAATTAAGATCTCCTGTTCACCAAGAGAAAAAAATAGAGATCTTTTTTAAAATAAATTTATAAAAGAACCAGAATTTAGAATATATAGAAAATTATCCTAAATCAAGGGAAAAACAATAGTCCTCTAGAAACATAGACGAAAGATTTGAAGAGGCACTTTACAAAGAGGAAATCTATGCAGATGTTCCTTAGTTTCTGCAACTAGGTCATTAAATGAATTGGTTGCTAAATGAGGAATTATATGGAATATGTACATTACAATATTCAGAACAAAGAAATGGTCAAAGGAAACTCCAACTTGATGACTTTGCTTTTATTTGCACAAGGCTTACATGTAGTACTGTAATGTATAACAATATAAAACTACAGTACTGTACTATAAGGTACAATCAGCAAAAATTACAGTACTGTACAAAATAATTAGGACTCTACGATTGAAATGTACAGAAATGTACAAAAACCAAAACACAGATCCTAAGTCTGAGTGGTGGGTCATTAGTCCAAACAGTGCACCCCCATGGTAAATCCAAATAGTCGCTTAATAGGTAGGTTGATAAATGAGGAATATCTGTATAGGCAATATCTGTACAGGCAATAACAATGGGATACATGGGTTCCAAGCATCTAATGTGATGCTTGACCACATGGGTCACCAGGAAAATGCAAGATAAAACTACAATGATATAACATTTCACATCCATCAGATAGGCAAAATTTAAAAATTTTGCCAAAATCAAGAGTTGGAGAGCATGTGGAGTATGAAGAACTCTCATATAAAGTGGACTGGAGTGAAAATTGGTAGTACTTAGGAAATAGTGTGGAATTAGCTTATAAAATTGAAGTTACGCATGTCCTATGACTCAGTAATTTCTCTTGCAGGTAAATATTTTAGATAAACTGTTATACCAGGAAATATGTCCATAGCAGCTTGGTTTAAAATAGCTATAAATTGGAAGCAATATAAATGTACAGCAATAGTACAGATAAATTGTGGATATACTCAAATGTAGTACACCACAGCAATGAAAACCAACAATTGGAGTTACGAATAAAAACATCAATTTCACAAATTCTTGAACAAAAAATGCAACATACAAGAGAACGTATGTATAGTACATTGTCTAATTTATAGTGAATTCACTACAGAAACATAGCCTCTTATTTACATATATGGTAAAACTAAAAGCAAGGAATTCATCATAAAGGACAGGATAACAATTACTTCTGAGTGCAGCCACTTGAGAATGACATACACTAAAATGGAGCAAAACTTTCTATATAATTTCCACAATAGGGCTACAGCAGACTAGACTACTTCCCCACCCTCCCACGTTTATACTATTCCTATATGAGGCGAGGAAGAGAGAGAGAGAATGGAAGACAGGAAAGAAGGGTTGAGAGAAACTGTAGCAGTTCCATTTGGCTAAGTTATTGATTTCTATTCCTCATAAGGCCTAAAGCACCTATAATTTCTGTTTCTGGGCTCAAGGAACTATCTTTTTTTTTCATCTATTTTTATATTTCATTTACTAGAGGTATTTTTTCTTGCTAGAAGGGGTTGTGACTGAGACATCAGTATTAAATTTTAGAGTTAAACAGTAACACAATGATAAACGTCACTTTTCTGATTTAGCAACATTAGATAAAAACTAGGCTTTTTTAATGTACCAGCACCAATTGCCCATGATGAATTCATTCATTAAGTTCTACAAACATGTAGTAATACAAATTATTTTAAAAAGAAATTTCTGAAGATACAGACCAGTTATTAAAATGCTCTAACACTGCTTTTCTTTAACTTACCCTTAAGGTATGATGTTCCTGTGCTAATAATATTCTGAGTTCTTCATGTAGTGTTATAACTTCTAGAAACTGCCCCCATAAAGCCATCAGAAGTGAACAGAGTTGTGCAAGATTCATATTTATAAGTTCTGCCAGTTCATCAGGATTTTCTATTTTCTGAAACAACAAAAAAAAGTTGCTTCTTGGGACTTAGGCAGCATTCTTAGACATGTTATTGTGAATAATAGCACAAAGAGAAATTTATGATTTAAAAAAGGAGATGCGTACGTGCACAAACATGTAGACAGACCAACTAACCAGTCATTCTCTACCTAACCGACAGCTGCTAAAACAATTTTCAACAATTTAATCTATATTTAATATTTGAGATATCTTATTACTAAAATAATGTCAACTAAAATTAACCTAAAATTAGACATCAGAATTCTAGAGGATGATCAACTTCCAACATCAAAATGCTTTATTAATAATTTTACACATAATGTATAAACCATTATGAAAGTTATAAATATTCTGAAAAATAATAAAATATTTGCCTTTTATGGCCATTTTGTTCTTGGGCAAGAGCCAGAAGTTACATGGCACTAGATTTGGTGACGGCCATTTCTCTATGTAACACAAATTACTGTAAATGTTTTTAATTGATTTTGTACATCAATGGAAGCCACGACAGCACAAAGATATGAAAGAGGATTTCTAGGATAGCTTAAGAAAGTGGCGAGAACAATGGGACACATGGGTTCCAAGCATGGTGGAGTATTTTGAGGGAATTAATGGCAGTGTGTCCTTTACTAAAGTTTTTAAATTTTTAATTTAAACTCATAGTTTTTATCATGATACATATGTGTGTATGTATATGTGCATAATATAGCCAAGTATTTAAAACACTTTTTTCTTATTTATTTATTTACAGATTCATTCATTCATTCATTCCTGTGGTGCTGGGACTCAAACTCAGGACTTCATACACACTAGGCAAGAGTTCTATCATGCAGCCACATACCTCCAGCCCTAAAAAGTGCACCTGGTAAATATTTACACTCCTTATATTTAAATATTTAACAATATATTAAAGTTTTAAAAAATATATTTGCAAAAGGTATGTATTACAGATAATACTGATACTTTCAGTTTATATTTTCTTCTCTTTGAAATCTACAACTTAGAGGGCTTTTCTTCCCTCATCTAATCAAATTTCCATTTATCTTAACTCAGAGAGATACCAAACACAAATTAAGCAATATTGGTAAGAAGTGAAAGGATTATGATTATGTACTTTTGTTTTTGTGACTCTAGTTATGATACATGATAGTAACTCAAATATTTACTAAGCTAATAAATGGGTGAATGAGGAATTATAAATTTTAGTTGAGAAAAAAGCCCTCAAAAATTTGTGGCAAACTCAGAAAAACATTTGCAAATGCCAAAATTGTGCAACAGAAGCTAAGGGGCCACACATGATGAATATGGCTGTTATTGATGTATGATCAATGCACAGATGTTTTTGCTTCAGGAAATGATTTTATAAATATATTAGAAATGAAATTAACAAGTTCCTCATGTCTTTCTTAACACATAAAGTTTAAAATACAACATCATCTGAAATTTGCAGTATTACTATCCTAAAGATGGTTTTAATGGATCTGAGATAAAGAATTGAATGAGTACTTGATAGTAATTTAATAACATTGTGTAATATAAACAACACTATACTCAGAACAGTCTACAATAAAGCAAAGATAATCCTCTTCATCTTACTCTTTTCCTAAGAGTAAGTTATCTAGGTATCCTGTAACTATTAATTTCATTTCCTAGGGATTGTGGCACCAAATTTCTGAATGAGAACTTTAATATTTTCATTATCAGAAAAGTATTCCTTCAAGTATAAAAATATTATGCCTCTGTTTTGTGTAAGTCTCTGAAATAAATTGCAGAATAATCAAAATATTTTTTGGTTAACAGTGGAATTCAGAATTAAGTTAGACAAGACTGTTAATATGCATAAATGTAGGAATAACATTTTACATTTGTGTATTTTTGAAATAATATCCTATCTTAAATGTATACATTTTTATAATGTTATTTGATTACAAAATACTGCTTAATATTTTGAAAAAGAGGAAAGCAAAAAAAAAAAACAAATTCATTTTAGTGTATAGGTTTCAACTTTTTTCAGCTATATCCATAAAAGTAAAATCATATGTAGTTTTGTGCTATTTTCACTGAACACAATTGTTTTCCTAAATCATCGAACATTAGTTGGCTATATTATTTTTAAAGCTGCAAAACTTTTACAGTAATGAATGATACATAATTCATTTCACCATTCTATTACTGTATATTTATTTAGGATCTTGTTTTCACTATTGTTATAAAACTTCCTAAGAATCTTTGACAATTTCTTTGGAAGAAAAGATACTCTTTTTGGTTTGGATACATAATACTAACACAATCTTTGAAAACAACCTACAACATTTGAGAATCTGCACTTTACACATCTCAAGAAATACTATTATTATAAAAAGATCACAGCTAATATGATAGATTAAAAATGGTGTCAGAATATTTAGACTTCTGTTTGCTTCACAACTGATGAGACAATGTTTTTCATATATTAGCCCCCTTTTTTTGTAACTGGGTGTCTAATACATCTAATATGAAAAACAGTCATTATATATTTTATTTAGGAGCTCTTTAAATATTGTCTATTTTATCTTGTTAAAAATTTATCCTAGGATGTTATGTGAAGTTTTATGATGTGCATTTACATATTGAAATTTAATCATACACACCTAAAAATATTTATTAGTAACAGGAGTATAATATAAAATGTATATGTATATAATTACAATTTTATTTTTCATGATACTTTTCTCTGTATTTCTGCAAAGAACTTGAGAAATATATCATTTGAAATATTATATACAATCACATAAACATGAGAAAAAAAATAGCTTTTTAGGTTTTTAATACATATAAGTCTCCAATCGACTGCTTCCTTTCAACTTTGTTTATATCAAAAAATCTCAAATAATCAGTATCTAATTTTGTCCTTTACTGTAAGTCTGAAGGAAGCATCTTTTTTGTTTTCAGTTTTTTTTGAGACCAGGTCTTGCTGGCCTTGAGCTCACTTTGTAGCACAGGTTGGTCTCAAACTTGTGAGGATCCTACTGCCTCTGTCTCCCAAGTGCTGGGATTACAAGAATGTGCCAGCACACCTGGCTGAAGGAAGCATCTTAATGTTTGTATTCTCTGAATATGTACAGTTTTTTGAGATGGCAAATTCTTTTTCAAAGGAGCCTGGCCCCCATTAAAATTGATATACAGAAATACACACCAAGCCAAGTATGTTTATTTGATTCAGGTCTCCCTGAATCTTTCTGTTTATGAAGCTGACAGTGAACACAGAGTGAAATTAAAAGTCAAAACATTTAGTTTTGTAGGAAAAAAAAAAAAAAAAAACAACCAGAGGAAAAAAGTAAAGAAAGGAACAAAGAAAAAAAAAGCTATGCAATTTAGCATTAGAAAAGAACTGGAAAAACGGTGTCAGACACAAACTCATCTGCTGAAGTAGAAAAAAATTTCCATTGATAAAGAATAATCATGTCATGAAACTACACAAATATAAGTGACGCCTTAAATATCTGCCTGGAAATTGAGTTAACAGAAGACAGTGTGTTCTTTAAATCAGTTAATTGTTCTTACTAATTTGCTTACATGTACAATAATATGTACTTCGAGTAACTTAGTTGTGGTTGTACCATAAACAATCAATTTATCTTTTATTTTAAGAAAAGATAATTAAACTTGTTTAGACATAATACTTAGAATAGGAAACAAACCTCTGAAATAATTTGATAACATAAATTTTAAAAATAAAGTACCTTAACTTCTTCACATAGTTCAGTAAGTCGAGCTTCTACATCCATTTCCTCTGAAACGGGTAAAGAGTAAGTAGGGGAAATATTTCAGAGTTAGGTCTAAAAACTATCTTTGAAATTATACATAAATAAACTCCCTTTAAAAAAGCAGATGATTTAGAACTATTTGGGCTATACTCAATGTCATACACCTTCACAAACACGTTAGCTACTAAGATGATATGGGAACTCAATGTTTTCATCATTAAATAGTTATGTTTGAATTCTCACAAGGGAGGTCTATGCTGTCAACAATATGGACTCTGAGATAATCAGCACAACTGTGTCACAGAAAAGTCAAACATAATTAGGTTTTATTGTTTTTCATATTTTATTATTTTCAGTAAAGTTTAATACTTTGTGCTATATGCATATACGCCATGCTCTTTATAACAACCATTCCTAAAAAGTCAAAGTGAAATTAATCTGAAAAATTTTAAATATACAGGCAAGATAGGTTATTTAATGAAAACAAATGACAACATTCTTTTTAATAAAAAGCTCCTAATAGTTTAACAAACTTAGATTTTTATAAGATGGTTTTAAGGTGAGACAAGTTTGTATCTACAACAGTGGTTTTTTTTTAATGTATGTTATAATCATCTAAAAAGAAATATATGATTTACAATTAAAACGGCAATATTTATAAAGTAATAAAAATGATAGAATAGAAAAATGTATTACTTTTATAGGGAAGGAATTATATTAAAGACTGAAATATTACCTTTAGATATATTTAATTTTAACTGAAATAAAAGTAAAATGATGGTTCTTAAAGGAAAGATAACTACATAGTCATGATCACCAAAATTCTGTGCTCCTATGAAAATAAGTTTAATTGATCATTCTCCTCAAAAATAAGTATACATTCTATTACATTTTCAAATTCACTCATTAGCTCTGACTTCACAAATCATTTCATGTCAAGTAAGTGACTATCTAATGTCAGCTTTTCCAAAATGAAAACACATCAGCAGCAAATGCTGCATTAAACTCACAACCTTTGTCTGCCAGTATCTATTTTCACATTACTCATGATTTTTTTCCTGTGACACAAATCATTAAGATTTGTTTTAGTAAGTTATATATCTTACCCACAAATTTTATAAAATGAAAATAAAGTTTTTAAAGTTTTGGTGCGTTTTCTAATATTTGCATCTCAGAACCTAGATGCACAGAATACTATATTTGCATTATAGCCAGTGAGGGCTACTTCAATACAAGTAACATCTGAAAGAAAGTATAAAAGCAAAACTTAACTTTGAAATATTAAAACTGAAATGATTTCAATGTCTTCTAGGATTTTTAACTGAGTTTAAAAATTTATTGTAGGAGCTGGGGATTTAGCTCAGTGGCATAAGTGTCTGCCTGGCAAGCACAAGGTCGTGAGTTTGATCCCAGGTACCAAAAAAACACAAAAAGCAAAATAAAAATTCCAATGTAATTACATGTTTTTTTTTTCCCCTAAAACAACACATTATGATATAAAATGACAATTTTATAGAAATGGATAAATATGATCATTATCTTATATAAATTCTCTTTTTGAGGAGATTAGCTTCTTTTTCTAACCAAGTTTAAATTCTACAATATATCCTTTAACAATTCTCAAATATACATACATGAGTTTTAGAGATGTTAAAAAAATAGGATTGTATTTTACACATTTTCTGTAATTGTGGGAATTGGCATCCTAATCTGAAGCATTTATTAAAATAATTTTCCTTGTTTTGGGTACATCATAATTTCTTTTGCCCAAACAATGATTATAGTCTTTTAGTATTTTGACCCCTCTCCAAATAATACTACAAAAAATACACTGGTACATATCTTCACATACATTAATTTCTGTGATACAAATCATCAGAGTGGGGATAATAAAGGCAAAAGATGTATGTATCTTACATTTATTTCTTTATTCAGGTATCATTAGTCTCCATTTAGTCAATATTTATAATACTGTTCTGAAAATGGCAAGACAATGGTAGATTTTAAGGGTCAAACATAGTTTTGAGTCCAATCATTTTTCCACTCAGCCAAATTCTGGTCCTTTCTTCATGAAGTCCATGTTATATTAAGCAGCATTCTGTGAAACGACTTAGAATGCTCACATGTATACTGACAGGCCGGCAGTACAATCATTTAAATAAAAAATTTAGCTTAATCATTACAGAGAATGCTAAAACATAAATAAGGAAAATTTCATAAAATGAATTATTTGATTTTACACTAACTTTATATAAAAATATAAAACTATTCTTTCCAATAGCTGTAAGTATTCAACCTTCCTTTTTTCCTCCTGTCAAAAGCATTGGTTTAACAGTTTTATAAAAAAGAATGCAACCTAAACATTGAAAAAGATTTTAACTTATATCCTACTGTTGACATTTCTGTCAAATGAGAACTGTTTTAATTTTATTCATATTTTAAATTTCTATGTTTTTTCATAACTTTAAAAAATGTAACAGTCTGTTCAGCGCAAAATAAAAACTGTCCACATACTTATAAAAAGTAAATGAAGTACCACCACTATGGATGAACAAAATCTAAAGTACAATATGGAAATGCATAAATAAAATAGGAAGCTCAGAATATTTGTTTTAAAATATATCTGGGTAGTTGTGATTTGACAGACTTTTTTAAAATTTATTTTTAAAAGAATACAGAGTAAGTGCAAATTGACTAAAAACTGAAAACCAAAAAGTAAGAATGTTTCTCTGCTTTATTTTGACTACATGAAACTAGCTTTAGTTTTTAAACTACATTCATCATTAGGCCTATCTGAAGATAAAATTACCTTAAGCAAACATGGTAATATTCAACCAGCAAATGCTGGCAGTATACACTGTTTTGAAAATCTTGTCTTTGTAGAAATTCAGAATATGGAAAAACTCACTTTAATTACCAATCTCAGTTTTAAGTAAAAATTTCAATATTACAAATTTATTTCTAAACTAAACTGATTTTACAGGTAAGTTCTTAAAAGTTGTGGGAATACATTATAATAACAAATACAAATATACATTTATGAAATTTGAAATTAATTTAAATCAAAGTTTCTTACTAATTAAAAGGATGCTTTAATTAGCCTATTTGTAAACATACCTACACAGAAGTCTTTCTGGGTTCCTGGCTGTTTTCTTCTGAGAAGGCGTTCATATAGGACCTGCATGTTGGCTTTGGCTAGTTATAAGGATTGTATACAGCACTAGTTACTATACTCCTTTTACAACAGAATGTACTAGAATTTTCCAACTTGTTAATAATAGATCTAGTAGTGATTTGATAGTGCAGGTAATTAGCTTATTAGAATTATAAATGATGTACATTTAACTTTATATTACTAGTTTTTATGTAAATGTATGTGCCATTCAACATTTTGTATTCCAATATTATTTTGCTGCAATTTCTAGACTCAGAACTTAAGTACTGGCAGGGATCTCAGATATCACTTAGGTCAGTGGTGGCAAACCTATGGCACACACATGCCACTGCTGGTAATTTGTTATCAACGAAAGCTGTAAAAGGTTCTTCATCACTGACTAGATCAACTCCTCATATTTTTAAATATAAATACTAAGACATGGATCAGTTGTATGACTTGAAAAAGCCTAGATTCTAGGAGTCCTCACTCATTTTCAGTAAAGCTTCTTCAATTGAATCAATATTTAACATGTCATCAAAAAATGTACATCATTTATCTAGAAAAAAAGGCAAAAAGCAGAAAGAAATTCAAAATAGTATTTTAAAAGAGGGGAGAGAATTTAGACAAAATTTTCAAGGCACTGTTGTGTTTAAGAATTTAAATATATGCTTATTTGAAAATTCAAGAGAAATGCTAAATAATAGGAAGAAATTTAACATATTTTCTAATCAAGAACTACTTTACATGTATTTATTAGAATTGGTTAATATAGTGATGGTTAGTCAACAATATAGTATGGAAATCTGTTCATGTCCACAATTTTATTTTGCTAAAACAAAAATAAACAGTATTGATAAGTTTTCAGAATATGTAATAAGTATTTTTATTTTCAAAAGTTAAAAGCATTTTTAGATGTTCTCATAGAGGATGCATTCAAGAGTAAACTAAAATTCACAAAGAGAACTGAAAATATAGTTTAAGAAAAATATAAAGTATTACCAATAAATATTTCCTAAAGATGTCTTTTTAAAACACACACACACACACACACACACACACACACACACACACACACAGAACAAACAAACAAACAAACAAACAAACAAAACAAACCACAGGGTCTTGCTATGTAGTTGACACTGGCCTCGACTTTGCTTACATAGCCCAGGCTATGTAGACTCCTAGAATCTAGGCTTTTTTAAGTCATACAACTGATCCATGTCTTAAATCCTTAAAACTTCTTGCAATTTTGTAACCTGAAACTGACAATTATATGAAAAGCCTAATTAGTTTCAAGCTCAAGAACTTTAACAGTGACTACTCTGAGAATGCATCAATTTGTTAAAATACTAATCTTTGTAGGACACAGAAATATATAACAAACATTGACTAAATAAATTTCAAAATTTCCTAGTTTATTCAAATATACAATGATAAAAATATTCTGGAGAGATAATAATGTACATTTATTTATTTATTAATTTATTAAGACAGGGTCTTGCTATGTAGTTCAGGCTTGCCTGGAACTATGTAGCCAAAGCTAGCCTTGAACTCATGGCAATCCTCCTGTCTCAGCCTCCTGAGAGCTGGGATTACAGGAATGTGCCACCATGCCTGGCTTACATGTACTTTTTCATGAGCTGATATTTGAAAATAAAAGGTTATAAAACTACTATAAAAAGTCTGAGTAAGACTTATTTTGCCAATGATATGTCTTCTGTAAAGTATGACAAAATATTCTGCAAACTAAAAATGCTACACAAAATAAAAGTAATATGATTTTTATAACATTTGCAGATACAGCACTCCTTCTGGATTAATACTGCAGTGTGACTTTTTAAATGATTTAATTAATTCTGAAAATGTTAAAATATTAAAATAAAAAGTTATGCTATTCCTTTAAGTGATATAAAAGGACTACAGGTCTGAGGTAACTTAGAATCAAATGTATATAAAGTATCTGCAATTTGCTTAGACTGTTAAATATTTATTTATAAGTATAGATTTAATTTACCTTCCTACTATTCTACAGATAATTATATTTGTCTTTTAGCACATTTTTGGATTATATTTTAGGGGGAATTATATATTGGCATATCACTTTTTAAAAATTTCTATCATTTCAAATTTAGCACCAAAAAGCTATTTCTCTGTGTGATAACCAAAGTTTTAAATTGCAAAAAGTGATTATTAAAGGCTGAAAGAGATGAGACTAAGACAGAAATAAAAGTAAAGCATATAAATATTTTAGTTTTAGTATTGAGTACTACATGAAGGATGCTAATAAGCAACAGAAGATTGAAGAGAATGACTTGAACCAGAGGATAGGTCTGGCCATTTTTGACATACCCAGTTCTAGTTTCTGACAAGAGGGAATCTCTTCTGTTACCGTAATGAAGTAGCTGTGCAATCCCTTGAAGGCTAGCAGCAAAATGGCACAAAGGCTGTAATGGAAACGGTAGGCATGATGCAGGAAGGAGTCAGCAACGATGAAACTGCATCCCTAAACAAGGATCAGATTGGGAAAAGAAAGTGTTAGCAACCCCAAATCTGAAAGTATTATACTTGACACCTATGAAAATTTTAAAAGTATCTGAACATTTCCCAAAACTTATTCTAAGACATAAGAAATTCAGCAATATTTAGAGTTGTTTATGTAAGTAAATGCATAAACTATGACCAATTTAACTAAGAAACAGAGAGATGAAATGATATATCATATTTGGGGTGAAAGACAGGCACTGCTTGTGCAATAGAAATCCTCTTCCTTTGGCCATAATAGTTACACTGAGCTTCTCTAACTTGGGTCTCAACTCTGGCCACTGTTCCTTAAAGGATCCTTTGCAATGATGTTACCAGTTCTATTAAGAGAGCAAGAGGGGACTGAAAGAAGCTCTAGAAAGGCACTGTCTACCAAAGCTAGAGAGTCACTAAGTCTGGTAAAATCTGAAATATCAAGTTGATTTTGACAATATTAAGTGGAATTAACCAATCTCCTTCATATTTAATTACAGCTGTAAATTGCTAAGCTCAAATAATTAATGAAAGAAACATCATATTCATACATAAAATAGTTAAGAACTTTTAAAGTAAGAAGGACAAAACAATGTAAGAAAAAAAACACAAGACATAAATATTTCCAGTTCTTACATCTGGTGATAACTGTTTTGTATAGTTAATACCAAAGACCACACTTTCAAGAGTAGGAATCACAGAATCTTTGTTTTGTGCTGGCGCATTTCTATTTAACCAAGTAGTCTTCACAGGGCGAGGAAAGCTGGAAGAGTAAGTATTACAATTATCAATGTCTTACCAACATTTTAATATAAGATATTCACAAAAGCATGTATTATAGGAATAGCAAAACAAGGATTTTGCAAGATTATGAATTCTAAATTACTCTTAACTTTTCCTTTAACAATTTGAGTACTTATGAAATGATGTAATAAACGTTAAAACAAAATAAAATAAAACCAAGGCTGAGTTTTAAAACTGCTTTTATTTTGGGTTTTCAGGAAGTCTCAAAGTGATACTAAAACAAGATTAGTTCCAGAGTAGCTAAATGAGAAATGAGAGCCAAGCTTTAATTTGGAAATATTCATCTGCCAGAACTAGTTACCAAAGTTAAAATGTTGATAATATGAATGCTACTTATAAAAATAAACACATTCTACTTAAATGTAGGGAAAATAAATCTGACACCTCTATTTGTAAAAATTAAGATATTTCTTTAATTCTCTTCACTAAAAGGCTATGAACTATATGAACATAATTTTATGAACATCCTTTCAATGATACATTAATTACTTCTGTGAATACTAGTATAATTACTAGTCCATAAATTTCACAGAATAAAAAGTGTATTTGTTTGAATGTTTAAAAATTATATTTGAGATAAAGTCAGCCAATGAATTTGAACTGTTTGAAAGTTTGGCACAAGGAAAAGGACATGAAAGTAAATCTAGTTTGCCATGACCATAGTGCAGCCTTAAAATATTTACATCTCAGCAAAAGAGAGCCCAAAGTCAATGGTAAATTGCACTTGCTACAATGTGTTTCTTTGAATGGAGTCACAAAAGTTGTACTTTGAAAAATTCAAATATTATATTGTTCTACAACAATGAAGAAATCTTAAATCTATTTAAATAAATGCTATAATGTCGAGTTGACCATAAAATTATTTTAAATACAAGCATTTTAAAAAGATAGTATTATAAATTAATTTTTTTCCCAGAATGTGTAGAAAATTATAAATCCACCTGTAATGAACTTCAGGAAAAACTTTTTGGAGCATCAACAGTGGAGACTGTTACTTGTAGACACCACTCCTTTATAGTGCACTGTTCAGAAAATCTTTTCCTCACCCTTTCCTTTCTTACTTTTTTCATCTCTTCATTCACAGGCAAGGAAAGTGGGGAAAGGCAATGCTACTTTGAAGGCAACATTGTAGCTTCAAGGGAGATATAAGGGTTGCTGGCAACCAGGTAAAGAACAGCAATTAACCTGGGTGTGGTGTTGCATACCCGTAATTCCTGTACTTGCTAGGCTGAGGCAGGAGGATTGCTACAAGTTTGAGGCCAGCATAGATGATGTAGTGAGTTCAAGGCTAGCCTGAACTGCATAGCAAGACACTGTCTCAAAAGGCCAACAAAACAAAACAGCAACCATAACTGTTGTAAGTATCTTGTGTTTTTTTCCCCTAAGCACAGCTAACAGGTAATTCTCCTGGCTTCTGAGTCTAAGCCAAAAATATCTTCCAGCAAACAGTCTGTAGATAAGTTGCCTCTTCCTCCTACTACTTTGTGGCAAAAAGTACTGCACTATAAGGGGAAAGACAATTTTAACCACTAAGATTAGGAATGTGACCATCACTAGTCTATTTAAGGTCTTTTAAAGCAAGATGAAGAAGTTGAGCTAACTTCCATGAGTTATTTGTACATTTTTTCAGGAAAGAAACTAAGCTAGTTTTATAAAGATAGTCTTGGTAAATTTTAAAAATTGTTGTGACAGAAATTTTTAACCAAAACTACAAAGAGATTCAGAAAAGTAATATAGCCAGACATGATGCTGCATGCCTGTAATGCCAACACTCAGAAGGCTGAGGCAGAAGAATTGCTGTGAGTTTAAGGTGAGCCTGGGTTACAAAATGAGTTCAGTGCTAGCCTGAACTGCATATTGTGAAACCCTGTCTCAAAAATGCAAAGCAAATCAAAACAACCTCCCCCAAAAAAAAAAGAGAAAACAAAAATTTGCTTTTTGAACAAATAAACTTTTAGCTGTAAAACTTACAATGTAATTCACATAAATGTATACACTTCTTTTAGAAGAACTTCCAAAATTTTCAAAAAAGTTTACAATTAAATTACAAACTGAAAAATACAGTGAATGTTTAACTTTAAAAAAATTATTACAGTAGAAAAGAGTGAAAGAGACATTGCCATTAATTCCCCTCAAATTCTCCCCCGCCACACACTTAGAAACTCTTATTCCATCATTCCTGACACTTTCTGTAGCAGTTCTGGAAGCAGTTTCTGTAGCAGTCATGAGCGTCTTTCGTTACACTAGTGCAGCTGCTCTGATATCCCAAACCAATTCTAAGTATTTGTCTTCCCTATTTGGACTTTGGGGAGAGCCAGAAGTGCCACAGTTCCACGTATGAGGACATACAGTAAGGACTTCACAAGCCTGCCTTCCTGTTGGATAGCACTTAGTAGTAGTACTCACACTTCATAGATATTTATGAAAGAAGACTTCTAGAACTTTTTAAGAAGTTGCAAGGATGATAGGATAAGTGTGTTTGAAGTGATAGGGATGAAGAGACTATTTTGAAACTATGACTATTCTGAAATGAGAACTATTAATGTCAGTGTGTCTGTTACTGCAATAAATTATTAAAATTTAAACACACTGTATTTTTTTGATCAGCACTTAGACATATAATGCTTTTTAAAAATGCTATTTACAAAATTATTAGTAACTGAGCACAACCTCTCAAAGACCTAAAGAGGTAAGAAAAAGATGGAAAAACAGCCAGTTGCAGGTCTTACTACAGAATAAGTAAGACAAAGAAAGTTAAACAGTCCTATAAAGTCAGAACAGTCTTACTTATGTCTCTGCACCTTACAGGAATCAGATCAAGATGGTCTTTTTTTGGTACCAGGAATCAAACTGATGATCTCACATTTGCCAGGTAGGTGCTGTGCCACTGAGCTACATCCTCAGCTCTCAGTTTTTAAAACAATGTAAAAATATGCCATATAAGAGGCCATCACTTGTGACTAATTTGTTAAACTGTGGGGTTCTATTACTTCTGAAGGTATTCTGCAAATGGACCAACTTAGTTTTCTGATCAATCAACTTACTATCATATCCCTGAAGGACCATTCCTAATTGCAGTTATCAGAATCATATCTATGTCAGAAATTGTAGACTGCTTAGAAATCAAATAAATTTGGAGTCTTTTCATAATAGTTACAGATTTAAATGTCTACCTACTGCCTAGGATCATGTTTTATTGCATGAAGTAAGGGTACCGAATTGCTTTCTTACATCAGCAAAAGACAGTATATCTCCCTAAGAGGCCAAAAAAAAAAAAAAATTATCTCTGCATTTACTATAATCCAGAATACTACACACCTTCAAATTGAAATACTGCACAACACAGTTAAAAAGGGTTAATAAAAAACCATAGGGCTGAGGATTTAGCACAGTGGCATAAGCACCTGCCTGGCAAGTGCGAGGTCATGAGTTCAATCCCTGGTACAAAAAACAAAACAAAAAAAACCCCCATAAAATTGGTT
Organism: Hydrochoerus hydrochaeris; assembly: GCA_004027455.1. Classification (NCBI taxonomy): domain Eukaryota; kingdom Metazoa; phylum Chordata; class Mammalia; order Rodentia; family Hydrochaeridae; genus Hydrochoerus; species Hydrochoerus hydrochaeris. The sequence goes on along the minus strand of PVLA01000903.1, from coordinate 354,369 downwards.
AATGACTTAGAAAGCACAACTATTATTTGATGTAGAGTTAAAAAGATACAATTAGCCCATTCAGAGAAGAAACAAAGAAAACAACTAAGAAAAATTCATATACTTTTATACAGAATAACAACAATACAGCATTGTTAAATACAGGTACAAGACTAAACAATGTCACATAGTTATTTCTGGATTGCATTCTTTTACTTGGCCAACTCATTTGGAATTAAGAAAGACTGCTTCATTCAGTGATACCTTTGTTCACAAACTTGATTCTTTCCATGATTTTTGTTGCAAACTGAGTAGGAAAAAAACTGAATCAAAGGTCAGGTCCTATGTTTGATCTTATGAGGAAATCTGATTAGGTTCTCATTCAGTTCAATTTGAGACCAAAATCATGGAGAGAACTGTTTGTGAACTGAGATACCACTAAAGCAAAAACATTTATCAATCTAATGATAAATGAATTGAATGAACTGATACATGAATGAAATGGATTTTATTATTTCATTAGTTTAGTACAAAATTAAAGTACTTAATTATAAATTTAAAAATTACTTACAACTTTAACTGTATTTATTAAATATGTTTACATTAATAAGGACTGATGTATTGGTCAAATTTACCTTATTAGTGGCTGGTGCAGTGCAACCAATGATGCATGAACAGTAACAGACACAACAGAAAGATGGAAATAATCAAACATAACATTAACGTGATGATGAAGTCCTCTATAGAGGCTAAAGTGCAGCTTCAGTGTTCGGCTACTTATTAGTTGCAAGGCATTCAGATCATCTGTCCTATTTTAAAAAGAAAAACATTTTTCATGTAAGTATGGATCATCTAGAAAGGTTGATATTTTACAGAATCGTTTAAATTATCTGAAACATTTGAGTACTTCTCAAAAATTTAGAATGAGACTAATTTTTAAAGAATCAAATTTGCATTAGGCAACATACCAACTGAGAAAAGAACCAGATCTTACTCGTCGTTTTCTATTAGTCCATGACCGGGGCTATTTTTTTCACTAAAATCTCTATAAAATGAGTCCTTTTGAGCCTTGAGAAATTGCCTCTTAAATTTTACTTTTTAGTAAGTATAGTTTATAATAAGGTTAGAGGATAACATAGATCATATCCTATTACAATAAATCCTGAAAAGATAATGAATTGCTTTCATTTTACATTTTACTAACTCCTGGTCAGAAAACAAGTAAATCATTGCTTATTCAGTAAAATAAGGTTTTTTTCCCTCCCAGATATTTAGTCTGGCATTAAATTTACACATGCAAAAAGTTTAAAACGTCACGAAAATTATATCTAAATATACTTTTTAAAAAAATCTACATAAAGATAGCAAAGCATGTGGGAAAAGGAGGCAGGAGGATCACAAGTTTGATCTCAACCTAGACATATTAGTGAGAACTTGATTCAAAATAAAAAAGGGGTAGGGATATAGTTCAGTGTAAAGGCCTCGGCTCAGTCCTCTGTATTATAAAAGGAAGGGAGGGAAGAAGGAAGGAAAGGGGGAGGAGGAAGGGAAAGAAGGAAGGGAGACACACATTATAACTACCTAAAACTAATGAACTACCTACTTCTTTCAGCTTAGCTCGCTTAAAGAATGCTGATTTAATTAAACAAAAATCCTACAGAGTTCTTGTAACAAGTAGCAGAGTCAGTAATTACCATATTAAAAAATTCTTATTCTTCTATGATAGTGAAGAGGACAAAAAAACCAGACCTTTCACATTACTGCTTAGTAATCGATAATCTGATTATTTAGTCCTAAATGCTGGCTGAATTTACATACAATTTTCAAGAACTATTTCTAAAATCTCACTTGAAACAGGGAAAAAAAAGCCCTCCAAAAACAAAATTGTTAAATGGCTCCCTGATTTTTGTTTTGACTGAATACAAGCACAATTTGTTTCAAAAATGCATAACTGTAAGTTCAGGAGTTTGGGCCAAGTCCTAAAACTTCCTCAAGAGCTCAAGAAATTAATGAACCACAAACGACAGTCAAGTTTCAGAGTCCTTAGTCTTGACATTTCTCAGAGAATCAGTAAAATCTCACCTGAAGGCATAACTCAGGCTATCCAGAAGAAACTGCCAATGATACACAAGAGAATTTAGGTATATTTCCATGTCTCACTATATCAACTGTGCAATTTCTAGAGTCTAGGAAATTGTTTCATAGTCCTTCAGTTTATCTGATTTTGCCTCTTGGGCCTGATAGAATTAGCTTGGGTACAAAAAATCAACTAAAATCACCCTCATGAGATTGTCCCAGCAAACAGAAGCACTTCAAAATAAATGACAGAAAAAAGCAGTTTAAGATTTTTTTAATCGACTGAACAGCCTACTTACGAATAATCACCATCTGTGAAGTGCAGATCCAAGGATAATAGAAAACTCATTTCTTCGAGAGTTTCTTCAATCTGAAGAGAAATTATAGTATGAGGTGCTTTTTAAAAATACTGATAAAAAGTTAAAAATGTGCCTGCAGGCTTTATAAAAACATGTACCTAAATATGTATGAAGAGATATTTACCTTTTTTTCATCCAACAACATTTTAACTTTGAAGATCATAACATCATTTAAAACAACCTCTTCATTTTTGTACAGAATTTGAAATGTTTTACTGCAAATGAGAGAATCGTGAACTGAAGCTGGAAAGGCCAAAGTTATACCTAAAACAGATAAGACAGGTAAGTGAGCAGTGTAGGACAAAATATAATAGTATAGGTAAGTAAATATTTTTACTTTAAAACACAAGTTTCATTACAATTCTCCATTGTCATTTAAAACTTTATACAGATACATTAGAACATTTCTGTAAGTTCACTAACCTCAGTGACAAAAATGAGTATACAGACTGAAAGTATTATAAAACTGTCATGATTTAGCTGAGTCTGAAAGGTAATTGAGAAAATCTCAACTATTTTAGAATGGAGAGTTGAACTGCATACTATATGAAAAACACTAGTTAGTTTTCTAGAGTTGAAGAGTAAATTTAGTTGATCTTTATACTGGTTGTTGAGAAGTAAGCTTCAAACCCTAGAATAAAGAATTTGAGCTTTATCCCCAGTTTCTGGGAAGTAGATGAAACTCTTGGTGAGTGCAGATCGTTTATGCTAATGCAGTGTTTCATGGTAGAATCCATAAAATTCATGGTACAAAGATGCCACAGGATGGGGGCTAGATAAACTGGGCCTCCTGTCATGTGAAATAAGCCCAATATCCAAGAAGAGGAAGAGGACTAGAGATTAGAGTCATGAAAAAATTCAATGCTACATAATGATACATCAGTTAAATACTCTAGACACTGAAGTTTGGATGCGTTTCTGTGGTTGTCACTCTGCTTATTCTAACACATTGATGCTGGAGAGTGGTGGCAGTGGTGGTGTGGTAGTGGTGGTAATGCATCCTAGATTAATAGGAAGAGAACAAAAAAATCTCCACATCTGAGATCTTTCCAGACCTAGCCTATGTATCTTTTCTTTTGACTGGTTCTGATTTTTACTTTTCCAATAATAAATCTGTAATATGTACAGTGTTTTCCCGGTATTCAGCATGTTGTTCTATTAAATCATCACACATGTGTGGGATTTGTAGCCAGTTGGCAGCTTACATACCATTAAACTTGCAGTTAGTATCTGAAGTGAGGGCTGTCTTACAGAAAACTGTGTCCTTAACCTGTAGAGTTTGTCACTTATTCACTTATCTATCAAATATTTAGTGAAAAAGTTTATCTTCCAGATACTTCCCAGGTTGGCAGGATACAAAATAAAATGAAAGAAATGAAAATTTCTGATTTCATATACCTGACATTCTAATGGGGTAGAGTGGCACATACAAAAATAATAAGTGAATGATATAATATGTTTAACAGTAATAGTGCTATAGCAAAAAACAAAGGGAAGAAAGAAGGATGAGAAAGATAATTTTAAACAGAAACATCAAGCAATCCATCAGGCAATATGGTTTTGAGAAGGTAATCTATCAGCAAAGAACATGAAGGGATCCCTATGTCCTTTCCCCTCCTATACATCACTAAATTGCTGCCCTTCCCCTTCAACCCAGCAGTAGCCTAGAGGCTTCTTCTTTGGAGAGGATAAAATAGCAGCCCTTTTCAACTGAAAGTCACCTGACAAAAACAGAGCAAGCATACTGCACACTAAATGAAGAGCTTCCAAAGACTTTTCCTCTACTGTGCTTCTGGAAGTCTGTCAGCTACACTCAGGAGAGACATAAGAGTGGTCTCTGGTGATTCAAGAATCTGAGATTTTACCCTACTTGAAAGCTAACGAGCTATCCTGACATTGTTTCACAGATGCTGCAAAAGGTATGACTCTTAGGTCAAAGATAAACGAGTCTACTCTTCATAGCCCAGCAAGAAACATGAGCTTTTTGTTTATATTAGTTCCCTTTGTGCCCACTCCCTCAAGTCCATCAAGACAGGCCTCAGTATGCATGCAGTGGATTGCTAGCCAAAACTGAGGAGTTTGCTGAAACCTTAATCTTCTATAAGGAGCTACAAGAAAACCTGTGCAATCTTTGCAATGGAGAGACACGTTATCATTACACTGGACAGTAAAAATATTTACCCTATGCTTCAGACTAAGGCATAACCTCTAACTTCCTTCTGCTGGTATGTAACAGCTTTCAGTCATCTTTGTTCAAAAGAGGAAGAGAAACATGAGAAACCATGGAGAAGAACTGTTAACAATGCACAGAGCAAAACCTCAGATATCAGGACCCTGACAACTCAATGAAAAATATCAAAAGATGCTGACTTGCAAGATTCTTTGGCAAATAGTTAACCATCATTCTAAAGTGAAACTCCAGAGACAAGTCCTTGTAAGCTCTCAGAACTCCGATCAGCCTTCCTTCAGTTATGTTTATACAACGGAGGCCACAGACATTTGAAGAAACATGGGATTTGTGTGTCTCAAAAGATAGGTGCGTTAAGCACTGTCATCTGAAATGTCTCTGCTGCTACGGGTATCATCTTTTAACCTTTTAACCTAAAGTCTTTTAACAGAATGAAAGCTTGGACAGAATCTGCCCAGGATTTGGCTTGTTTGAGGTTGTACTGATGCAGTATTGCCTTAGATCACCTTACATCTTTCCACCTCACAGAACTTTTATGCTTTCACAGGCTTCTGAGAGTTGGAGAAAGGTTGTGATAAATTTAGATGCAAATCAGTCCTTTTAACATGTTGGATATCCAATACTTAATTCACATTATAATTCTGTCAAAAGAACAAATGTGGTGAGCTCTAAATTCTGCATAATTTACTCTTGACCTTGACCACTAACTTCCCCAAAAGGAGTCTTTTAAAACTTTTTGGGTCTGAAGCTTACTGTAATGCAAGAAGTGTTCAAGTTTTCATCTTCTGGGAGCCTATTTTCAATAGTAGTGATACTGCAGTTTTCTCACAGATCAGGGTATGTGTTTACTACTCAAGTTTTTCCAAACTCAATCACACATTTCTTTTGGACATACTGAGAGGAGATATAACAATTAAAGAAGGCAAAACAATGACTGACATAACACTCAGGATGGGTACACAGGAGGATTATAAGTACTGGTAGTGTTCCTTAAATGAGTTCGGTCCCATAGTGTCCATTTCATTGTGAAATGAAATAATATGTTACACAGCCTTCAAAACAAGTCTGATACATTTCTCAATAAAAACTATTTACCTTGTATCATGTCATTCAGCACTCTAAGTTAAAAGGATTGAATCAAAACCAAACAAGTCTTTTTCTAACTTCACCTAATTCTGTAAATTACAACTGTAGTTAAGTGTTACACAAAGGGTGGCGTGCTATAGCATTTAAAAATTTTTTTTTATTTTAAAGAAATAAAACAAAAGACAGATCTAAGCAGATCAGAACAGAACAATGTAAGCAACACAGCACTTCACAACAAGACAACTGGATATTAGCAGTAGCTATCATAATGTCTTTTTCTTTGAAATAGTTGAGCTTAGCTTTAAAAACAATAATGTTAAACATAACAAAATAGAATAAAACAACTCAAGAGAATGAAAGTATTGTAAGACATTCTGAACCAAATAACCAAAGATGAACAATGGCGGCTATATTATATCATTTTCCATAATAATTTTGTTTTTACTATCATACATATTAAAATCCAATAAGACAAAACGTGATAGAACTAATGGTAAGAGAAAAACAAGAGCATGGTAGGACTTCAGAGCAAGATGATATTAAACCAACAGTGGCTGCCATATTGTCTTGTCTTCAAAGTACCTATTCATATGATCACATATATTAAGATCAAACAAAACAGAATAAAACCATCCCAACCAATGATTGAAAACATAAGACATCAAAGCAGTATAATGGTGAACCATGATTTCCATAAAATCTTCTGTACTCTTACCACTTCGTACACTAGGGAGACTATATGGTATTTATATATGTGAGTTTGATTTATTTCACTTATGAGTATAGATTCAAGTTGCATCTATTTATTTTCGGATGCCCATTTTTGGATTGGGTCTTTGAATTTCAGGGGTCTGATTTTTTAAAAATTCTTTATAAGTTCTAGAAAGGAAGTCCTTAGTCTGAGGGACAGTCCACTAAGATTTTTTCCCAGTTTGTGGGTTTTCTTTTCACTCTGCTGGAGATTTCTTTGGACATGCAGAAACTCTTTAATAAGATGTGATCCTAGTTATTGATTTTGGGAAGTATTTCTCGTGCAGTTTGGTTCTTGTTGATGAATTCTCTACCAACCCCTACGTCTTCAAGATTTTTACCTACTTTGTCTTGCAACAGATTTAGTATTTCTGTTTTAATATTTAGATCTTTGATCCATTTGGATTTTAGTTTAGTACATGGTGATAGACATGGGTCTAATTTTAGTTTTCGGCATATGGATAGCGAGTTTTTCCAGCACCATTTATTAAAGAGATTGTCATTCTTCCAGTGAACATGCTTGGCCCCTTTATCAAAGATAAGGTGGTTGAGTGTATTCGTAGTTGTATCTTCTAGTCTATTCCATTGATCTTCCAGTCTGTTTTTATTCCAATACCATGTTGATTTTATTACAGTAGCTTTGTAGCATAACTTCAAGTCAGGGATTGTGATACTTCCTGTCTTGCCTTTGCTGCTTAGAATTGCCTTTGCTATTCTAGGTCTCTTCTGGTTCCAGATGAATTTTAGGAGTGATTTCTCTAGATCTGTGAGGTATGATAGTGGTATTTTGATTGGGATTGCATTAAATCTATATAACAATTTTGGGAGAATGGCCATTTTCACAATGTTTGTTCTTCCTATCCATGAACAAGGGATGTCTTTCCATTTTCTGAGGTCCTCTTCGATTTCTTTTTTCAGGGTATTATAATTTTCTCTGTACAACTCTTTTACATCTTTCATTAGATTAATTCCTAAGTATTTCATTTTTTTGGATGCTAGTGTGAAGGATGTGGCTTCTCTTATTTCTCTCTTGGTGATTTTGTTGTTAGTGTATAAGAATGGTATTGATTTTTGAGTACTGACTTTGTATCCAGCTACATTGCTGAATTTATTTATTATATCTAGGAGACTTTCAATGGAGGTTTGGAGGTCTTCTATGTAGAGTATCATGTCATCTTCAAATAATGATAATTTAACTTCTTCTTTTCCTATCTTTACTCCTTTTATTTCTCTCTCTTGTCTAATTGCTCTGGCTAGTATTTCCAGTACTATATTGAATAGGAGTAGTAATAAGGGACATTCTTGTCTTGTGCCTAATTTCAAGGTAAAGGCTTTCAGTTTTTGGTCATTTAATATGACACTGGCTGTTGGTTTGTCATAGATAGCCTTTATCATATTGAGGTAAAGACCATCTATTCCAATTCTCTGTAAGGTTCTTATCATGAATAAGAACGTTATCATGTTGGATCTTATCAAAAGGTTTTTCTACATCTATAGAAATGATCATGTGATTCTTGCTTTTGGCTCTATTGAAATAGTGGGTTACATTTATTGATTTATGTATGTTGAACCATCCCTGCATGCCTGGGATGAATCCCACTTGGTGATAGTGTATAATCTTCTTGATGATTTGCCGCATCCTGTTTGCCAATATTTTATTGAGAATTTTTGCATCTATGTTCATTAGGGTGATTGGCCTGTAGTTCTCTTTTTTAGTTGGGTCTTTCTCAGGTTTTGGTACTAGAGTGATATTTGCTTCCAGGAATGACTTAGGAAGAATTGCATCCCTTTCAATTTCATTGAAGAGTTTGAGGAGTATTGGCATTAACTCTTCTTTGTATTTCTTGTAGAATTCCGCAGTGAATCCGTCTGGGCCTGGGCTCTTCTTTGTTGGTAGGGACTTAATTACATTTTCAATTTCATTAATAGAAATTGGGTTATTCAGCAGTTTTACATCTTCTTGATCCAGCTTTGGTGGTTCGTATGTTTCTAGGAATCTGTCCATTTCTTCTGTGTTATTGAACCTATGAGAGTAGAGGTTTTCAAAATAGTTGTTGATGATCTTCTGTATTTCAGGGTCGGTAGTGATTTCTCCTTTTTCATTCTGTACTGCATGAATTTGAGTCTTTTCTTTCCTTTTTAAAATTAGGTTGGCTAAGGGCTTGTCAATTTTATTCTTTCAAAGAATCAACTCTTTGATTCATTGATTCTTTGAATTGTTTTCTTAGTCTCTATTGCTCTGATCCTTATAATTTCCTCTCTTCTTTTGGCTTTGGGCTTGGCTTGCTCTTCTTTTTTTGATGTTTAAGGTATAATATCTGGTTGCTTATTTGTGTTCATTCTGTTTTCCTAATGTGGGAACTCAGCGCAATAAATTTTTCTCTGAGGACCACTGTCATTGCATCCCACAGGTTCCAGTAAGTTGTATTTGTATTTTCATTTGTTTGTAGATATTGTTTAATTTCTTCTTTAATTTCCTCTGTGACCCACTGATTGCTCAAGAGTGTATTATTTAATTTCCATGTGTTTGTGGGGTTTTTGAAGTTACTTTTATCATTAATTTCCAGTTTCATGGTGCTATGATCCGATAACATGCATATGATAATTTCAATTCTTTTGCATTTACTTAAATATGTTCTGTGGGTTAGTATATGGTCTATTTTAGAGACTGTCCCATGTACTGCTGAGAAGAATGTATATTCTGATGTATATGTCTATCAAATCCATTTGTTCACAGGTGTGATTCAGTTCTTTCTTTGCTGATTTTGTCTAGTCAATCTATCCCTTTGTGTCAATGGTGTGTTAAGGTCTCCTGTTATAATTGTGTTACTGCCTATTTGATTTTTCATCTCTGTTAATGCTTGCTTTGTGTAGCTGGGTGCTCTGAAATTTGGTGCATTTATATTTAAGATTGTTATCTCTTCCTCTTGAAGTTTTCCCCTAACTAGTATGTAGTGACCTTATCTCTTTGGACTATTTTTGGTTTGAAGTTCACATGGTCTGCAAACAGAATAGCTACACCTGCTTTTTTTTTTTTTTTTTTTGAGTTCCTGTTCCATGGAGTATTGTTTTCCATCCTTTGACTTTCAGTCTATGAGTTTCCTTTTGGGTTAGATGGCTTTCTTGTAGACAGCATATGGTTGGACGTTGTTTCTTGATCCATTCTGCCAGTCTGTTTCTTTTAATTGGTGAATTGAGGCCATTTACATTAATGGTTATAACTGTCATATATTGGTTTATTGCTGACATGTTATCTTTCTGATGTTGTATCTTAACTTTCCATTCTGTTTAATTGTCTGTCTTGCTTAGTGGTTTTTTTCCAGCCCACATAGGACACTGGACTAGGCTCCAGAGGTTCTGCAGGCTTGGGTGAACTGTGCCCAGTGAACTTCATTCAACCAGGGGAGCCAGGCCCACCACACAAGGGGAGCCAAGGCCAAGAGGGCTCAGAAGGTGTTTTCCAACACATCCAGGGAAAGCTTTGGAAAATCACTGGGAACATGGAAATATAGGAAAATGACAAAACAAAAGACCAAAATGCAATCTCAAACCTCCAGCCCATCCCAAGAAAACCTAGGAGCCATGTACATAGAAGAAAATAATAGCCATACACCTGAAATGCATGAAATGATATCAACTGAAATAAAGAAGCAAGTACAGGAACTATGAGGGGACACAAATCAAAAATATTCTCCCAGGTAAAATAAGAAATGATAAAAGTAGTGAAAGAAATACTGAATGCATCCAACGAAAATACAGCTAAAAAATTAGAGGAACAAAGCAAAATGACAGATTCCCTGAATTAACAGTTTAATAGACAAACAGAATGCATTAGGCAGATTCAGAGATATACAGGTATCAAAAACTAATGAAAGTTGCAAAAACCTCCACAACGAAAGTGAAGATAGAATCTCAGACCTCGAAGATAAGATTGCAGCTACTGAACAGGAAAGGAAACATCATCTAACAATAACAAGAAGTCAGGAAATAACAGCTGCAAGATGATGCAAAGAAAAACAATATAAGATTGAAAGGGATAAAAGAAAAAAAAGGGAAAAACACAAATGATATCAAGAGGGGTTGATGGTCCCAAACTTTTCTGGGCCTGCCCTGGTGAGCTGCAATTCACCTCATAGCATGGTGCCGGCCTGGCTCCCCTGGTTGAATGAAGGTCGCTGGGCACAGTCCACTCAAGCCTGCAGAATCTCTGGAGCCTAGTCCAATGACCTAAGGGGGCTGGGCAGGCACCCAGCTGCTGGGATTGATGGTCCCAAACTTTTCTGGGCCTGCCCTGGAGAGCTGCCATGCTATAGCATTTTATAATATGGGATAAACTTATTTTGTGGAGCCAGAAATGGCTGTGACAATATACTATTTTGATATTTGAAATTCATGAAAAAGAATTAAGTGAGGATGAAAAGAAGTAACGAAGTTCTTTCAGGAGGAAAGAACATTTTTCTTTTCTTTTCTTTTCTTTGGTCTTTTTGAGACAGGGTTTCATTATGCAGATCAGATGGGACTTAAACTCACTTTCAGGATGGCCTTGAACTCTTGGTGACCCCTCTGCCTCAGTCTCCTGCAGGCTAGGATTATAGACGTGTACCACCATGTATGGCCAGGAACAGAAGTTTCTTAAAGAGAAGGTTCATGTATTACATGTATTTTTTTCACACAGTATTATGAACATGGTTTGCATTTATGGATGTAGAGAAATTAGAATACATGTGTACTGTTGGTGAAAATGTAAAATAGTGTATCTACTATGAGAAATCTGGTGCAGGGTCCTCAAAAAAAATTAAAAATAGAACTACCACATGATGCAGAAATCCTGCCCCTTAGATTCCAAAAGAATGAAAACAGAATCTCAAAGAGGTATTTGCACTTCCATGTTCAATGAAGCTTCATTCGCAATAGCCAAGCAGCAGAAATAATCTAAATATCCATCTACAGATGAATGGATAAAGAAAATGTAGTTCATATGCACAATGCATATTATAAGCCTTATATTAACATATTATTGGCCTTAAAAGGAAACCTCACAAGCTATGAGATAGATAAATCTTAGGGACATTATGCTCAGGGAAATGAGCCAGTCACAGAAGCAAAATTCCACATGATTGCATTCATAAGATGATACCTAAAGCAGTCAAACTCACAGAAGGAGAAAGCAGAATAGGGGATGCTAACGGCTAAGGAGAAGGAAAAGGGAAATCAGTATTTGCTGTTCTATCATCTGCTCTATATTAGAGTTTCAGTTAAGCAAGACGAGAAAGCTCTAGAATCTGCTGTATATTAATGTGCATATAATTGACAATATTGTAGGGTATACTTTAAAATTTCAAATAGATTTTACACTGTTATGTTAGTATAAAAAAAGTGTTTCCTCTAGAGTGCTAATGCTGCATGGCAACTTATTTAGAGGAAAACCCAAGGTTTGGGGCCAAAGGTTAACAGTAATGTTTTGACATCCTGTACTCAGGGCTGGAGATCCAGCTACCACTACCATGGCTGACGGCATTACAGGCCTCATTCACACTCATTGGCAGACCTAACCTTCTTCTTCTTCTTCTTCTTTTTTTTTTTTAATTGTAGTACTGAGGATCGAACTCATGACCTCCAGCTTGCCAGGCAGGTGCTTATGCTACTGAGCTAAATCCCTGGCCCTGCAGGCCTAACCTTCAATCCCCACCATCTGCTCTTAACGGCTTTACTTCACAAAAGTCCTCAGAGGTGACGGCAGAGGAGAAGGGGAGAGAAGACCTGAAAGGTAGGGCAGCTCCACTTCTATTTTATTTTTTTAAACTTTAGAAACTTAAACATAATTTGCTTTGTTCTGTTCTCTTTTGTTTTATTCTCTTTAAAATAAAAAAAAAGGAACTTAAACATAGACATTATGTAACAATCAAATCAAATCATGGGAATTAGCATTTTGGTCACCTTGTTTATAGTTTCATTTTGGTTAAACATTCAAAATCCTCTTCTGACTATTTAAAAACATGTATTACAGCATTTATTTCAGTCCCTGCACTGTGCCACAGAACACAGGAACATAAACCTCCTGTATAATTGCAACTTGGTACCCACTCACTCCACTACCCCTAACCTCTTTAGCCTCTGTTAACTCTTACTGTTTTTATTTTTCCTAATCTTGAGTGTTTTGTTTTTATTATATAATTTGCCTGGTTAGTATCTCTGGTATAATGATGACCAAAGTGGAAAAAAAGGAAATTTTTTGCCTTGTTCCCAAACTTATTTATAAAGCACAAAGTCTTTTACCAGTAAATTTTTCATAGTGTCTTTAATTAGCTGTTTTGGGCTGTTTATGATCAATGGGTGTTTGTCACATTTTTTTCCCCTAAAATTAAATTTTAAATTACTGTTTTAATTGTAGGTACTTGGGAGTACAATGTGATAATAATGTGTAATGAACAACAGTTAGCACTGATCACCGTTATTCTACTTTACTTCTGTTATTCTTTTTTTTATACTTTTACATAGTTATTGCCAGAGGGTCTTAGAACTCCTCTTTAAGTATAAGATCGTACCTCCACAAAGTTAGGAACCACAGTTATCTTTTTCATTAATTTAGGACTGAGCATTATGTCTCACACATACTAAGTACTTGACAAGTATTTACTTGATTATATCTAACTTCTTAATTTAGTGGTCTACTTCCTTGTTCGAATGACTTTTCATTTTGTCTTTCAGGAACCCACTAACATAAACAGAGCTATACTGCTCAACAAAATTTGTTATACTGTAATTAAAAGCTTACAAATACTTACATTTTATTCCTATCCCCATCTTTCTACATTTCCATTTCTTTTGGTTCAACTGCTAGCCTTGATATCTCTTCAAGTGAGCACTTATTCAACCCTAATGTATTAAGTCTCTAAGAACTATAAACATAAGTAAGAACTATGCCTGTATTCACAGTTCTCAGTCTAGTTTGGATGGAAACATTCAAGCAAACAACTGCAGTACAATGTGCAACTCCCTCTTTCAGCAGGCCAAAGGAAGTGGCAACACAATTATCACTATCTCTCAAGCCAGGCAAAAAGATAATGATAATGACAGAGGAAGTTGTTGACTATGGAGAAAGTGAGATGGAGACTATAATGCCAAATGAACTTAGAGGTTTCATAAGACATGCAAAGTTTACAGAAGAATGAAACTACAGTGAGCTTTCCATGAGATCATTCCGTTACTGATAGCAGTAATAGATTAGTGAAATAGTATGAATTGCCTCTAGCTGCATTTCCTAAAAACTATTTTTCTTGTTTTCTAAAGGTTTCACTTTCTAATGTGCTTGGTATTTGATTGCTTTAGTTAAAAAAACTGTAACATGGTAATCACTAAATATGGTATATAGAAAGTATTAAGACCACATTGCAGAAGAAACTTCTTACATCAGAGGGAAGTTATGTATGGTATAAAGAGGGAGTAAGAAGGGAAGAGCAAATAGATACTAGATTCAAATAAAATAAAAAAGTTTCATTTTAATAATACTATCACAGCTAGAAATGGTAAGCAATTATTAGAAATTTTATAGATACTACCTAACATTTCAAATTGAGATCAAAATACTAGAGTCAGCAATGACTTTAATCCATGGGCTTTCTAATTAATCAATTTTCAACTGCTCCATAAATATTCTTTGTCTTTCTTGACTGATTTTATTGCAGGTTAACAGTTATTTCCTGATCTAAACCTCTCATTGTCCACATAATCTTGTGCTGGAAATAATTTAAGTCTACTGCAATAGCTATAAAATACCCTATCCCATGCAACTCACAAACACTGTAATTTTTTTCTTTTCTCCCTGGAAATTTTCCAGAAACATATAGTTGTAGGAATTATGGTAAAATACAGTGCTGTAAGTAAGAGATATTAATATGAAAGTATAAGTCAAAGAAAAACATAAGGTGGTAAAAAGTACTAAGAAAATCCAAACCTTTAGAAGAAAAAGAGATTAAATTAAAAAAAAAACCAAGTGAAAGAAAATACAAAAGATAAAGGAAAATTACATAAATTAGGATATTATGTTAAGGATAAGGCTAGAAATATTTTATGTCTCTATTAAAAGGAAGATAAATACAGAGAAGGGATTTCTGGAGATGAAAACATTTTTGGAAGGATACTTTTCTTAACAAAGGTATAAATATTAAAAAGATACACATTCCAGGAACTACTTAATGCTATTTTAAAATGAAACAAATCTTATAGAGGGAAGGACAGAGAAAACATAAACAATGCCTCAAAGACTAATTAACAGATGCCATCTTTGCTCCTGCTTCAGACTGCTGGAGAGGAAACTTACTTGGACATATAAACAGTATTTTGGGTCTAACCAATACTTGTAAGCCTCTTACATGTTGCACATTCCATCAATCATACTCTTCTATAATTTTTATATTAACATTTAGTGTGACAGTGTATTCTAGGGTACACTAGCAGGAAATACTTAACACCTTATGGATTTAACTTATCAGAGGTGTTCAGAGGATGAAACAAGACTCAAAACCTGTGGAACATACACATGAAAGGTGACATGATCACAGTGGAAGCAGCCTGGGCGGAGAAAAGACAGCAGGCCTCAGGCTGTTTGTAAAGCACTGTATATCTCTTTGGATACATAAACAAGAAAAATAAGATACTCTAAATTAGATTTAAAAGTAAAACTCATCAATATATTTGGAATAAAAAAGATCTTGAGAAGTCATATTTGGTGTTTATATTTCAGATATAGCAAAGTCAAAGTTTGTTATTTAGACAGAGGATGAGAAAAAAGTGTGAAAGACAGTTCTGATATCTTTTTTATTCTGTTCATTATCTAGTTTTTATGTCTGTTACTTTGTCATAATTTAAAGTACACAATTTCTTAAAAATTTTCTAATATGATGCTATGAAAATTGACTGATGTTTGCATAAAAATCTACAATTAAACGTCAAGGAAGTCTATTTTTTTCCCCAAACCAGGCTTCTTTTACAGACTGGTATCTGTTATGAGCTATTTACTTTTGGAAGATTATTTCCTTTCTATATGCTGGTAAACAATCAGGTCATTCACAGTTCACAGTCAGTAACACATAGCTGCTACCAGAGCCTAGAAACTGAATTGGCAGCAACAATGATTAAATCTGGACCTATAATCAAAAGAAAACAGAATTACAGTCTCTAGGAAAAGGCTGAGAAAGAGAAGGTTCTCTAACTGAGCATTTCTTAAGTATAAATTGTCATAATGTAAGAATAACATCACTTTTTAAGTGACATTGTTTATATGTACTATTTTGCCATACAACTGGCTTAGCAGTTGAACCCTGATTTATGTTAATTTTGATAAAAATCAAATCATTTCTAAACAGTATTTAAATAATGGAGAATAACAATCACAGAGCTTGCTTAAAATAGATATGCATAAAATAAGCTTATCTTCCAGAATATCTTTCTTTATTAAAAAGACAAAGAAGGCCATAAAATTTCCATTTTTCTGTTGAGTAAATCAAGACCAAACTTGAGTAAACTCAGCAACCATATTCACTTGAGAACATAAAACATCAAAAAGAATAAGTTCTGGTACAAGAAGAGGCTAAATTCAAGTGTCACATATTTGTATTGTGAAGATTTCAGAGATTAAATATAATGCAATAAAGGTTGAATAATGAGTTGGTGCCTTGAAATTATCTATAGAAAAAATCTTGGGGCTGGGGATTTAGCTCAGTAGGCGTAAGTGCCTGCCTTGCAAGCCCACAGTCTTGAGTTCGATACCCAATACCCCCCCCAAAAAAATCTTGATATCACTATCAATAAATTAATAGATGAGTCACTGGATCTGGAGACCAACTGTTGCAGTAAACAGCTGGTGAATGAAACATCACTAGGTATGCATTTAGCTCACAAATTACTTTAGTCAAAACAATCAAAAGCCTTTGGAAAGATAACTATTAAGATGTAAGACACCATGAAAACAGAAAGGAGATCATCCTATTGCCATGAAAGACATTTGTGTTCATTTCAATATCTGCTCTGAGTTCATTTCAATATTTGTGTTCATTTCAGTATCTGCTCTGAGTTTTCAGGTTATAAAATGCTCTCAAGGTTTGAAAAATGCTGACATTACATAATTGAAACTACTGGATTCTAAGAGCCCTGCCCAGACTCGTAATTCTGAACTACCATCAACTAAAACAACACAGATACACTTCTAACTGTGGACAAAAAAAATGTTCCTAGCAGAACCAGAATAAAAAGTAGTGGAAGCAGAGACACCCAGGACCTACAGAGTAGTTTTAAAAAGTAACCATGGCTTACTGTTCAATGATTTATTCCTCATGCCCTTCCTTTCCTTCTACTCATCAGTCAAGAGGTTATTTCTGAGCCCCTCTCTTATCCTCAACTCAACAGTCACAAAGTTAGAGCTAGAGAAAATGTTTCCATAAAGTTTAGATCAAGATCATTTACTGAAAAGAGGAAATTACAACATTACCATGAAGCACATAATTTTCAGTGAAACACACCAACCAAATTAAATTTTGTGACATTTAACTCTATCTTCTATTCCAGTGATAGCGAAACTTTTGGAGTGTTCAAAGATAATCAACAACCTATTGTGGCACATGTGCCATAGGGTTGCCACCACTGTTCTATACCACCCTAAACAGTTGATATGATCTTACTTTCACACGATAGATTTGTCTATCAATCATTATTTGTATTCACTATTAATTCTGATGTCTACAATATTTCTTGGAATTTCTTTGTAATACTGAGCAAAACTAAAATTTTGAGTCCTTTGAGATAGTTATTTAAAATGTTAGAAAAATAAGATAGAAATAATTCTTTAAATGATATGGACAGGTGCTAAATAAAGTTAATGATTAAAAAGATTTTGTTGTAATGGAGTTTTAAATTTCTTTATTATGAAGTCTATTTTTTTCAGACAAGTAATAATGAAAGAGTGAAGAAATCATATCCAACATTAATAAGGAGCTATTTGGGTTTTATATAAATAAAATTACATAGTAACTAAAATTAGGAAAAGAGTATTTTTTTCTTCTACAATATTTCCTTCTGGCTTTTCAGTCAATCATTTGCTAAGATTTATCTGATTTTGTCTATGTTCTCTCATTTCCTCATTTCTCTTTCTGTAATTCTTATCTCTTCTCCCCATCCTTTAATTATGATTTTTTTTCCTGGGTTAACTAATCTTACATCCAAACATTTAAAAAGCAGTATTGTTTTATTAACTCTGAATCAAAGTAAACAGAAAAAATATTAACTTCAGTATGGATAATTATTTGAATCTCAAAAAATCTCTCAGGCCTGCATATGAGGAAAACTTCAGCTATTGAGAATTAACATTCACAGCTTTGGTTTGTCCACAAATTTCATGAGAATGCAGAAGAAACTGATTCTGTTTAGAATATTCAGTCCTTAAAAGTACTTATTTGGCCTTTTGAAATTATTGCAAATGTCTTGCTATCTGGAAAGCAAAATAAGTCTGATGCCTTTTCCAACGGTCAGTGTTATATAAAACACCTGAAGAAACTCTACTAGATTTAAGGAAGTTCGAAGGAACAATTAAACCCACTGTGTAACAGCAGTTACTTTAATACAAAAGAAGGCCTATTTGACAATAATATACACACAAAAACAGATACTGGGTCAAGAAGAAAACTTTTTTCCTTTTTAAAAGCACAAAGCTATTTTTCTTTTTTTGGTCATAAGCAACGGGTTTCCTTAAAGATTTCGATAGTCTTCAAAAAGAATAAACTCCATGAAGTAAAAAAAAAATCATCAAAATTTAACATTAACTAGCATTTTAGTATCCCTAGTATGAGAAAAAAAATGCTAAATAGTTAAAATTGCCAGCATTTTTTAATAACAAAAGTAAACTATTCATGCTCAATATAGCTTTATGCAGATGTATTTTATTATTTTATAATACTTTTAAAATTAGTAAAACCAGATTTAATAGTAATGTTCTAGGATATTTCATTAATTATTTCATTTACTAACTACATGGAATAAATACAAACAGGATACAGGTTGATTATACCTTATCCAAAATGACTGGGGCAAGTAGTGTTTTGTTGTCAGATTTTTTTTCCAGATTGTGGAATACCTGTACACAGATAACACCAAGTCTAAACATAAAATTCATTTCTGTTTTTTATATATACCTTATATACAGTCTAAAGGTGATTTTATACAATATTTTTAGTGCATGTCTGCTTTTACTATAAACACTCACATGAAATGTAGAATTTTCTGCTTGGTGCTCAAAGGTTTTGAATCTTAAAGTATTTCAGATATCAGACTTTTGGATTACAGAGGCTTGACCTGTATACTACATTGAAAAAGCTGAAAAAAGTCCCACTGATCATGACAGGGCCTCTAGTTTTAGCTTAATCCCTTAAATACTGGTGTTTCACCTATGAATACGAGTAAATAACAACTGCTTTAATATACCTACCTCAGGCCTTCCTACACAGTCTGTGGTTCTTTGTTTTCTAACTAGAGCAGTATCTATAATAAAGCCTACTTTACATGGTCCCAAATATAATATTCATGCCATTTAATATCTTACATTTTTAATGAAAAGAATTATTGACATTGTAATTTTCCTTCATTGTTTTTCAACTTGAAAACATTTCTTGGCTTACCTGTTGCACGCAACAAACTGGCTTCTACTCTATGGGGAATTCTTGGTGGAATTTTCATAGATGCACGAATCTGGTAAAAACTAAAACCAAATATACAAGGAAATCATTTCAAAAATGTATTTTAAAATACACTATGCTACAGTTTCTACATTTTATCTATTTAAATAATAAAATTTGACATAATTATATCATTTTCCCACAATATTTACTATTGGTGGATAAAAACATTCTCAGATCCATATAGCAAATAATATGATGTATGGCCGAAATGGAAACTCAGCATGTAAAAAGATGAGTAAGAGAAACAAGCAATATATATGGTATTTCTTGCTTTATATAAGAATGTGACAGCAACATTTGAATCAGAAAGACAACAAGAGTTTTATTGTCTAATGGGCTTGTTGATTTTCTTTTTTTCTTTTTGGTACAAAGCAAGTACTTGAGCAGTTGAGTTAAAAACCCCACCAAGAAACTGTTCAGCACCCCAGCCCCTTCTTTCTCTCTATAATGCTGGGAATTGAACCTAGGGCTTTGTGAATGCTAGCCAAGTGCTCTTCCACTGAGCTACATCCCCACCCCTAGATTTTCTTTTAAAATATAGTAAAATTACTCTAAAATATCATTTTGAGAAAATATCAGAAAAATTACAAATGGTTTTTAAAAATGGCTCCACACCATGACAAAATAAACGTATGCAATGGTTTAAGGAATTTAGTTTTTCTGCAAGTTAAGACCTATTTGTTTATGTATTTTTATCTGCTTATTTGAAAGGATTTATACATACATACATGCATGCACACACACACACACACACACACACACACACACACACACACACCCCAGTACCTTGGTTTTTTTTGTGTGTGAACTTAATTTATTCTATGATTTTGGAAATGATGGCCATGTTTGTGTTTCTGTAGAAAAGATGGGCCCAGAAGTGTTCATCACCCAATAAACAGTTTGCAAACAACAAAATTTTGCCAAATGCTTGTTTTATTTATTTATTTGTGGTACCAGGGATTGGACTCATGACCTCCCACTTGCTAGGCAGGTGCTTATGCCACTGAGCTAAATCCCCAGCAAAAGACTATTTCTTTCTTTTTTTTTTTTTGACAGAACTAGGGATTGAACTCACAACCATGTGCTTGCAAGGCAGGTGCTTGTGCCGCTGAGCTAAATCCCCAGCCCCTCCAAATGCTTGTTTACAAACCTCATTGTTTGCAAACAAAAGCATTTGTGAACTAAGAAACCATTGTATTCAAAAATCTACCCATCATAAGTAATAACTTTAAACTAGAAAGTATTATGAAGTAAAAACATGATGTGGTTTTAATACAATTATATTACAATTATATTACAAATCTGTGTATGTAATGGAGGATTCACATATCCATATACACATATATATGACTTCTTAAAGTAAAATAAACACTAGACATCAAGAATGAATTTTAGGTGTATACTTGGGAGCTGAGTATTTAATATTTTTTTTTCTTTAATAATTTTGTAGGCCATTAATGGACTGCACGGGAAAAGAACAAGAATTCAACAAGAAGCCCAGCCCTCCCTGCAAGTCTATGCCATGTGTGGGCTACTGTGGGAAGAACCAGATGCCAGTCTTTTCCTATGAGTCAGCACCATTTGCAGACAAGAAGCCCAGCCCTTCCCAGAGTCTGTGCCACACGCGGGGCACTGGGTGGAGAACCAGACACGCTAGCCACTTCTGGAGTGCAGGCTGGGAGACAAGAAGAGCCAACCTCATGTCCATGCTTATAGTGTTTAGTGTTTTACTGACCTTGTGTAATCACCTAATGCAGAGGATAACATGAAATGTAGCATCTGTGGGGGAATCTCCTTCTGAAGGTAGTAGCCATTGTTAATTCCCTATTATCTTATTCTGAATTCCTGTATCATTTTTATTGTTTTATTGGGTTGCGTTTTATCTGTTTTCTCTTGTTTGATTTTATTATATCCAACAGCATGGGCATTTCAAAGATAACAAGATATATTATGGTAGTCATTTTACATTTACTATTATCTTGTTTTGAAGTCCTTTATTGCGCTTTTTTAAAAAATTGGTTCTGTTCTGTTCTGTTTTGCTTGATTTTTTACTATGTCTGAAGGTATGGGCAGCTATTTTAAAGACAACAAGAGGCATTATGGTAGCCATTGTTGATTTCCTATTATCTTGTTCTGAAATCTTGTATCATACTGCTTTGTTTTGATTGGCTTTATTCTGTTTTAATTTGCTTGTTTTTATTGTCTTTAAAATAAAAATTACAAAAAAATTTCCTATTGTGTGTTAAAGTTGAAAACAATACTTGCAATTAATACAAAAATTGGAAAGGATATATGATCAGATCATAAAAGGAAAAATAAAGAATTAGTAAAGGAAAGGGTAAAGGAATAGGGAAATAACCAAATTCTATAAAGACAGTGGATTAATTGAAATTAAGACCAAGTCTGCTTCAACAATGAGGTAAGAATGAAAGATAAAATCAGCTTAACCAGAATAATATTTTCTAGGAACTCTTTAACAATAATAGTAGGGAACTTTTTTTTTTTTTTTGTCCTTTTGAGACAGGGTCTCGCTATGCAGTTCAGGCTGGCCTTGAGCTCACTTTGTAGCCCAGGCTGGTCTCAAACTTGCAATGATCCTCCTGCCTCAGCCTCCTGAGTGCTAGGATTACAGGTGTGAAGTAGGGAATTTCAAGACTTCACTTTCCTCAGTGGACAGATCACCCAGGGAGAAAAACATGGTCTCATTTCATTGCTAAATTTCTTATTTCCTGAATGTAAGATTTTTTCAAATAAAAATTTTAAACACAGATTAATCTATTGCATCCAACTTGCATAAGCAAGTACACCTAAAGATAAGAGCCTAAAGATAAGAGCCTGCCCACTAGAAGATGTGAGATTATGTGGGACAGAGCTTGAGAGTACTTGTGAAGGCCATTTTCAGCCTATAGCAGATCCACCAGCTGATCACAGAAGTTTGAGCAAGTTTAACTGATATCAGTTTATTGAGCCTTAGCCAACTTGGAAACTATGAGAAATAATGAATAGGTGTAAAGTCACTTTCTAAAAAGAAAGTTAAGACTTGTTTATAGAATATCTGATTACTACAAGTATGCCCATATATCCTGTCTTGTCTGGATCAATTCTAGTTTTCATCTGTAGTACTGGTGTATTATTAAAGGATCCTGATTTGATCAATAAATTGTATAGTCCTTCTAGCATAAAAGTTGTATTTGATTTTTCTTTTGAAAATTGAATCATTCATATAGCTTACGTGCTGTGTAAGTTTTTAAAACTAGATGTGTTACAATGTTCTTTCACCTCTACTTAATTCAGTCTCTTTAATTCTGACATATTAAAAAGATTGTTATTCTACTTAAACTAGAATCCAAAATGTGGTAGTATAAATATACTCTAGTATTAGGTATATTTTAGAATATTGGGAAAGAAAAAAGGGCTATGTTCAGTCAGATATAAGTGAATATATAAAATCCAATGTCTTATTTTATACTAACAAAACAAATCCTTTAAACAAAATGCACAAAAGCATTTGAATTAGAAAACTGTACAGGTATAGTCAATTTTGTTACAGAGAACATAACACAAAGAAATAATTACTAGAGACATCAATTGTTCTGTTATTTCATAACATTCATTTCCCACATCTGTTAAGTAAAACACTACTTTCAAGGATCATTTTAAGCAGGGGGCTATAAAGAATTAAGAATGGCTATTTATAAAAAATATTGTTAAACTCTATTATAAGGGTGTGAGCAGGGTGTGGTGGCATCTGCCTATAATTCTACCACTCGGTGGGGGGGCGGGCTAAGGCAGGAAATTTGCAAGGTCATGTCCATCCTGGGTAACTTGGAAAGTCTCTGTCTCAAAATGTACAAAATGTTGGGGATGTAGCTCAGGGGCACATCACTTGTCTGGCAAGCACAAGGTCCTCAGTTTGACTCCTGGTACCAAAAAAAGAAAAAAGATCAAAATTTAAAAAGGGAGTATGGGCTAGGGATGCAGTTCAGTGTGAAGGCCCTGGGTTCAATCCTCAGTGTCACCCACACAAAAAGGTATGTAAGAAAGTTGCAGAAGGGCTGGGATTTAGCTCAGCAACATAAGCACCTGCTTGGCAAGCGTGAGCTTGTAAGTTTGATCCCTGGTACAAAAGAAAAATAAAAGAAAAAAAAAGTTGCAGAAAGCCATAAAAACATTCTCACAGGTGAAAGGTGAATAGGATAGTGTTTTACTACAATAAGCTACTTTGCTATTCTATGAGTTTTTATTCAGGGCAATAATATAGGTTCTTCTACTTAGATCTAGCGTTCTACATAGAACATAAGCTAACATAGACTCTGACATTGCTAAATCTTTTAATATTCAAAAGAGAAAGAACTTTTTAGCATCTACGCAGAGGTACAAATGGTAGAAAAAGGGGAAAAACTTAGATGTATGCCTATTGTTTCTGTTGGAAAATCTGAATGTATTTTTGGTTTTGGAGGGAATGAGAAAACTGATGCTAACAGCTAAACGGTGTTTGTGAATATTATACTTCTTTTTTAAATAATTAAGCTCATTGGTACATTTTAGGTATACTTAATGATCACATTTGTAAGGAATTTGTACCATATATCTTGATTCTTTTTTTCCCATTCCCCTACATTTCCTTCAACCCCTCTTCCCTTCCTTATTTACAAAAGCTTTATTTCCATTTTCCTCCTTTTCTATTTTTTTCTTTCCTTTTCTCTTCCTTCCTTCTCCCCTCCTCCCTCCCTAGTTCCCCTTCCCATTTGAATATTTGCTTCCTATTTCACAGTTATCGATTATACATTTTGGTCCTTTTAAAAAAAGTGTGGGTTTTTTCTGGAGTGAAACATTACTCTGCCATAAACAACGGTAAGTTTGAGAATTTCTAGCTAAATGGATGGACCTAGAGACCATACTCTTAAGTGAAATAAACTGGACATGCATGTAAATACTGCATTGTTTCTCTGGTATGAGAAATTGAAAGTGTAAATTATTACATCTCTATTCCCTTTTTCTTAGAACTTTATAGTATGTTTAACACTAGATCAAACCTAACTCTTTAGAGGTAATCAGTATGATTTTACTAAGTAAAGTGGTTTCACATATAAGTAAACATGATTTTTTCAGTCAAAAAAATAATACTGTTAGCAGGGTGGAAAGATCACACTTATAATCCCAGCTCCCTGGGAGGTTCAGGCAATTTAGCCAAAACCTGGAGGAAGAGGAGGAAATAGGGGATGAAAAAAGGAATCAAATGTGTTAGGTACACGTACCAACTCTACACAAGAAATGTGAACAATAAGTACTATGAACTTGTACTGAATAAAAAATAATTAGTAGAGACCTAGTGTAGTGTGAAGGTCCTATATGAAGGGTTCAATGCCTAGTACTGAAAAAATGAATACTGTTTTACTTGGAAAGAGCAACTTTGTATTTTTTATTTATTACATAGTATAATGCACTTGATGCATGTAGTATTTATAAGCTGTATTTATATTTTGTTAGATTTTTATAACAACAGCTACACAAGAATACACAGATATGAAAAGTATCCTACAAATGGCAGTTAATGGTTTTTAAATAATCATTTTTTTAATGTAACAAGCAAACAAACTGTTTTCTAACTAAATTAGTTTCCAAGTCCAACCCAATACTGCATTTTTAAAAAATAGCAATTAGCTTTGGGTAATTTCTTTTAAAAATAAATACACAACATGTAATCTCTACATCAATTTAAAAAACATGGCCAATGTTTTTCTTCTCGCTTCTATCCACACCTTTCATAACACAACTCACATAAAGAACTGGAATGCTGGTGTTCACCTCTTAAGTCTGGCTTGCTTTTATGTATGACTTTTGTTGGTCAATACACTGAAGCAGGTGACAGTGCATCAGTTTCAGCCCCTATGTAAAGAGGCTCCCTGTATGGGTCCTCTCTATTTTCAGAGAAACTGCAAGATGAAAGACCGCAGAACAGAGCTGAGTCTGCCCAGCCAAGGCAACACCATTCTGCAACACCTAGTACCCAGTCAACCTACCAGCTGACTATGGGTTGAGGGTGAACCCAGCAAAGATTAGCCAAGCCAGCCAGATCAGCACAACTATTCAGACGATACACAGACTTGTGAGCAAACACAAATGTTTAATACTGCAGTGCCACTGAAGCTTTGTGTTTTATTATGACCTATTGATAGCCACATTACTGTAAGAATAAATAACAAATACAGCAGTGAATACCTAGAATTGTTGTGTGCCAATTATGTGTTTGTGGGGACAAACTCATAGTCCCAATCACAGAAGGTGAAAAAATAACAAGGAAACTGTACAAGATTAGAAATTTGGTAATTCATGTTATGCAAAGACTAAATATGCTGTTAAAAATAACAGAGGGGGGCTAGGGATTTAGCTCAGTGGCGTAAGCACCTCCTGGTGAGCACAAGGCTGAGTTCAATCCCCAGTACAAAAAAAAAAAAGTTTAAAAATAGCAGACATACCAAAGAAACTTGTGACCTAAGAAAGGTAATTTCCAAGCAAAAGTTGAAAATGTCAATGACCTGTTCTGAAGTATATATAAGATTATGCAAGAAAGAAATCAAAGAAAAAAAGCAGTCATTTTATGTGATGAATCTCAAGGGAACATAGAGGCACCAGGACATACTGGTTGAAAAATAAAACTGTCTTTGTTTCCATTTCTTAAAAGATTTTCAAAATAAGATGAAGCCCACAGTCAAAGATAAAATCAAAGAAGGAGAGGCAAGGTTTTTTACTAAAAGAATTAAGGCAGGATCTAGGTAGACAATCTTAGCTTGGCAAAACATTTTAGGAAGATTTATGTGCTAGATCCTATAGGAATGCTGATGGTTTAGTAATAGTGACTATATTCTGAAGGCTAGAGTCAGAAAAATCTGTGGTTATGGCACGGAAAGGACATCAAGCATATACGAAGCTCATTTTTTCTTTAATTTTAAAGATAGGTTCTTGCTAGGCAGCCCAAGCTGACATGAATTTATGACCCTCTTGCCTCAGCCTCCCAGGTGCTGGAATTATAACATGCATCAGCATACCTAGCTTCATACTGTGTAAGTGAGTCTAGCTGGGTGTGGTAGTACACACCTATAATCCCAGGTTCAGGCCAGACCCTGTCTCAAAAAACAAAAAACAAACAAACACCAAAACATTCATTTTGGGTTCTCAACTTGGCCTTGTGACCTGCTAGGCTAAAAGTCCACAGTGGAAATAATAGTTTGTCAACTGAAGGGGCCTAGCATCTTCTGCTCTCTTCCTTGCACTTTTGCTTCTGTCTAGAACAAGCCCACTATGGCCTGCTTCATTTTTTCAATGATAGCAAAGCTAAACCAAGGAAAAAAAAAGGTCACTTATTCTATACTTTCTGTTAATCATAGCCTCAGTATAGACCTTCAGATTTGCATGTGGAGTTACTGCAAATGTCTCTAAAGTGTTCTCTATGCTTCTATTTCTGCTATGAAACTATCAACCTAATATATCACAATCTCCATTGTGTTAATAAGTGCTTGTTGTACTAGCATTTGATAATTCTATTCTTATTTGGAAACTACTAGTGATTATACATAAATCTATAGTGCCAATTCTTTTCCAGACATTAAAAGACTCCCTTTACTAGCTTCTATATTTCTCCTAGAAAACACAGGATTCCCTAAATATTCTTAAAACTAATATGTTTATTCCTCCTTTCAGGACCTGTTCTTGCTACTCTGTTGACTCATGGCTCTTGTAACTAAAAGGATCATTCACTGCTCCCTTTGCCTATCCAAGTCTTACTCATGCTCTGATCCTATCTCTCCTATGACTTTCCTAGTGTACCTAGATGTCCTTCTGTTCCAATTCCTACACTGATCCTATACATATTTATGAAAGTTTTACCTTGTATGATTTGCATTTCTATTTAGCTGTTCTGCATGTATACCTTATTAGCCTCACTATACTATAAGCTTTATATTACATGTTTTCATTACAGTCTTCTTAATGGAAAGTACAAACTCATAAATACAAGTTAAACACAGTCACTCTTATCATTAACCCATATGAATATTTAACAAAATTTAACAAAATTTTTCAGAAAGTGATTATTTGAATATAGTTCACTATTCTCCTTATATATGCAAGAATAAAAGTAATTTAAAACTGTGTATCTTATACAAAATATACACTTTTCACATTAAAATACACACCCTCTCTGGAATAAATCCACATTGTAGAACTTGTTTAGCTCCACAGAGAATTCTACCATTGCTTGAACTTCAGTCATTTTTAAATAATACCCAGAAGGCAAATCTGGTATCAGCACCTTAGTTAAAGAAGGGGGAATAAACATCAGAAAGACAACAAAAATGCCAATTTATAAAAATACAATTATATAAACAAATTTCAGAATATACTACATATGCAGCAAATGAAGCAAATTAGAGTGCCTAACTTAGCTTTATCTAGCACCAAAATCTCTAACTTTCATATACAATTACTCCCTATAACTTGTACTGTTAGCATGCTTTTCTACGATTTGTTTCCATTGATGATACTTAATTGCTAAAAAACAAACTTTTAATTTTTCTCTTATAAATAATAACAACTTTAAAGACGTATGTTAATTATTTTTGTCTTTTCTTACCTTCCATATAACAATAGCTCCACAATCAACATGAGAATTAGCATTCTTTAAACCATGGAAATACACAAAAAATTTTTCTTTATTATGTGAAGAAACACTGTAAATAACTATTCACTTTTAAATAAAAAATATTTTTCCTTTATTATAAAAGCTTAAGGTACTAATTTACAAAGAGGTTTCAAAAAACCAGTTTAAAAAAGAGAAATATTTACAACTTGATTCACTGAAATATATAGGTGGTATATATTCATGTATGTGTACATAATACAATTTTTTATAAAAACGAGATCAAACCACATGTACATTTTATAACTTACTTCATTTAATTTTCTAGTGAACATCTAAGCCAATAAACATAGTTGTACAATATTATTTTTAATTGTAACTATTCTACTGTGAGCATGTTATTCATTGTTGGGTATTTCAATGGTTTCTATCTTTTTACTGTTTCAGAAAAATGCAACAATCACCCTTATCAATGGTACATATTTTAACAAGTAATTTGGAATAAAAAATGTTGGAAGACAATGCTACATGAGTCTCTGCTATTTCTGCCTATTTTATAAGCAGAGACACTGATCAGCTTTGTTCCATACCATCTTCTCAAGCACATTTGTATAGTGTATAATCTTAAAAGTCAGAGATAGTATCTCATAACTTCTAAAACAAAGGGCAGATCTGTTTACTGTGCTACAAAATAAAGTCTCCCTCAAAGGCAAAAGTCAGATGTTCATCACAAAATATCTTGGTTCCAATAGCTGAGGGTTCCTCTCCTGTAAAATAACATACCCACATGCAGGTATTACCAGGCTCTAGCTACTGCTGTGAGTCTAAGTCATCTTTGTCTTGCTTTGATCCATGAGTCTTTTGTATTCAGTCATCATCTATGGCCCAAGGCTGCCTAACTTGTGAGCTTGCAAGTGGGATTAAAAAATCTCAGACCCTTCACAGTTCCTAAAATAATTTGTCACTGAAATTCTATGGAAAATTAAATGCAAATAGATGTAATATTCTTACCTCTGCTGATTAAAACTTCATTTTAACATTACTAAATAACCAAATCTTGTACTTCCAGTTACTGATTCTTGTTGTTAAAAATATATTGTTCACCCTAAGAGAAAGAAATAGTAACATCTCAAATGAAGTAGTACACAAAAAAGTTTATCTTAAGGAAACCAATGCTTCATTACTTAATATTTTCAATTTATATTAAAAAAACTGTATCTTCCACATGACTTATGAATAAATTACAATTCTGCTAATATCAACATCAATTATATCTCCATCAGTAGAGTTTATACATGCATAATTCAAAGTACAGTAAAAGAGTTGTTTCTTAGTTCACTAGTTCAGTACCAATCCCTATGAACATACCAACATTAAAAACTCATTTTTAAAAAAAAATTAGAGCAAAAAAACAGAAAAAGGGTAGAAATAATGTATAATTTCAAGTAAGAAATCACTAGTTGATAAATTACATATTGTCCTCTTAGAAATAGTTGTTCAAGTTCCAAAAGTAAAAAAGCTCATTATTTTTAAGATATAAACTATCATTTAAAAACAACTCTGAGTAGAAGAGATATTTACAAAATGTTTTGTGTATTTAGATGTATGTATGTGTGCATAAAATGAACTATTTAAAGTAATTTGACAAAAAGATTGCCTATGCTAGTTTTTCCTCATATTTCAAATATTGTTTAAATACAAGCATATTTTTTTTGCCCTTAATATAAGCATTTCAGATAGTTAAAAATATTAGACTGAAGACCATGCTCACATTTCAATAGAATTTCTTCTTCTGTGATAACATTGTAGACTTTCCCAAATTCCCAAGCTGCTGTTTTCAGCTTCACATCATCAATAATTTATAAAAACTTATATATTAAAATGTTATCTTTATATAAGTGATTCTTCATCTCATGGAAATAACACCTAAGACAGCTCCTTCTTCACATATATTCATGCTTTGGCTCTGAATCAAGTTTGGTCAAATCTTTACACCTTAGTGCAATCAGACATAAAACAGATTTTCACTCAAACATTAATTAAACATCCACTATAGGCTAGTTCATTTCCTGGTCAAAAACAGGCATCAAGAAGAGACAAATATATGTAAATGTAGCACAATGGCTAAAATATAAGCTTAGGATTTGACTCTCAGATCTAAGACTTTAGCAGATGGCTTCCTCATCTTTGTCTTCCCTTTAGGACACATAGCACTCCGCTACTTCATCATATAGGAGAAAATAAGAAAAAGAAAGAGAAAGAAGAAAAAGCAACTTTTTTTTCTTTTAAGCTATTTTCATTTGTGGATTCTTATTACACTTCTTTGGCCTCTTCCTAAATACAGAAATTAATATCAGAATTATTTTGTTATAATAAAATACTAAAATACATATGGTACTAGCTTAGTAATTATATGCCAGGCAAAAGGACAATACACTACTGGAATATTAGTACTGTGCTCCTCATAGGTGGGGCAAAACAACTAATGAAACTGCTGTTTATAATAACCTACAGAACTAGGGGTTTCTGGTCCTTTCTTCCTGTATTTCCTAGGTATCCATATCTACTTAACATATTAACAATTTTACTTATTAGTCTTTATTATATCTTCCTTGCTAAATATAACCTTTATTGAGGCAGAAAATTCTAATTAGTCTGTTCACTGCCAGATAGGTACTCAATTTAATATTTAATATAGTAACATTAAAGATTCTATAAATATTAACTACTATTATTTTTCTTATTTAAACTGAACCAACTTGAAGAAAGGAATTATTACACTGATATATTGAAAACAGAGACATGTATGTACAAATTTTGTTAATTAAATTCCTTTATCAGTAGCCTGGGGCAGAGATACATGCCTGTAATTCCAGCTACTCAGGAGGTTGAGGCAGGAGGATTGAAAGCTCAAGGACAGCCTGGGCAACTCATTGCGACCTTGGTTTTAAAATAAAAAATAAAAAGGAATAAAGATATAGCTCATAACAGAGCACCTGTGGGATTAATCCCCAGCACTGAAGAAAAATATTCCTTTATCAGCATAAATTTGAGGCCTGCTAGGAATTTGTGCTGCTTTACTCTTGTGCCCACCCAATGCTTTCTGCTCTAATGTTGCTGTCTACTTTTCCCTAAATCTTTCCCTTTTACTGAGTAATCCCTAAATAGAAACATATGTATGAAACTATAAAGAGTAACGATGACAGATCCTTGATTTTCACCTCCTCCTCCCTTAAGACCGGGAAAGAACTGTTAGAATTTTTAAAACATCAAAGAAGGGACTGAAGGAAAGGAGAAAGGCATAAGGAATAAGAAGAGAAAACTGTAAAGGACACAGAGTTGAATTGGATCTGCCCGATCTTTTGTCATGAACTGGTGGTGCGAAGGTTCACCTAGGTTCAGCCTCCATAGGGGAGACAGGCAGGAAGAAATCATTGCCACTTGATTCTGGCAATTCTCACTGGTTCAATATCATGGATTGTAAATTTTCAAGATGAAGTTGTAAGTCATTCTTTTTAAAGGTGTATTTTAATTTTAGATGCTGTTAACTAGTTAAGAAGCAAAACAAAACAAAAACTACATACTACAAATTCAATCACAGATCAAATTCATTGTTGACTGTCATTTTGAAATCTCTGACTTAACACAGATTGTTAAACCATTCACAGACCAGAAAAACCCTGGTTTGCCCTCTCAAGAACTAAAGAAGATAAAAAAATGACTTCTTCCATCTTCCTCAGATCAAGCCATGGAAGACTCTCCACTGCAACCTACACTGTGCAGCTACCAGAAGCCTCAAGTTTCACAGCACTCCTGCACAGCCTGCTAGTAGCTCAGAACCCTCATTTAGGTTAAATAAAGCTACTAGAATCAGTGTTTATTCTCTTAGCCCTAGTAAAATAGCCTAAAATCAATATTCTGACAGCCATTCAAATTGAGATTCAAATAGGGACGATTTCCAAGTTCACTAAAAGATAAACCATTTGGGCAAACCATGAACTCCAATTCAAAAAGTGAAGAGCCTCAAACAGGAAATGAGTAAAGTGAGAAACTTAGACTGAAAATCCTTTCGACAAGAAGAGATTTCTCTGCCAATCAAACCTGATAGTGTGAAAGAACTGATGGTTAACCTCCTAACACCCAAGGAAAAGTTAGCTTTCTTTCAAAGAGAAAAAGTCACTAACCGATATGAAAGTCTTTGGTACTATAGACCTGCTCTGTCTAACACAATTAGGAACAACTGAAATGCGACTAAGGAAATGAATCTTTAATTTTATTTAATTTTAAATTAATTTAAATTTAAATCTAACATTGAAGTAATGTAAAATATTTCCCTATTAAAAACAGCTGTATTGTTTTGAAAGGATTGCATTTTACTTTAATCATGAAAAACCTAGACAACTAAAAAATGTACTGACCTAAGCTATGCTGTAAGTGTATTTAATGGATTTCAAAGAACAAAAAAGAAAAAATATCTTATTAGTATGTTTTTATACTAATCACATATTAAAATATTTATACAGATCACATATTAAAATATTTTGATATATTTGGTTAAATATATCAAAATTAATTTTACCTATTTAATTGTTTAATGTGGCTACTAAAATTTTTTAAATTACATGCCACATACTTCTACTGGACAGCACAGTCTAGAAATACCAAGCTATTCCTTTAACAGCTAGCATAGACAGCAACTGTCCCAGAAATAGTAGTAGGGAGATATATCCATGCATAGCATCAAAGACTACTGGGTCACCTACTCCTATTCAGTCTACCAAGAGACATTCAGTATTCAGAAGCAAAGCCCAGTCATAGATATATAGAAAAGTGTGGGAGATGCTTCTGTATCATCCATATTGATTCTAAAACACCACCTTGAACAAGTCAGAATTCATGAGTAGTGCTTAAGAGTCTTAAAGAGGCACTCTTTTGAGAAATGAGTTCACAACTAATACTACTGGTAGTCCAAATAATGACGCCCAAAAGTTAGCACCTGGAGATGCTATAGACCAAGTAACCCTTAAAATTCCATTGAAAGGTTCCTTATTGGTAACTGATATATCATTTTTCACGAAGTATGATATATTCATTTTTTCCCTCTAGTTAAGGAAAAAAATTCAGTTTTTCTGATGAATACTAGCTAATTTAGTAACCTTGCATTTAGAAGCCGTATTATACAAAAAATGCACATACCTTTAAATGTTCACATTCAGTATAGTGAAATGCTCACATTATGACAGATGCAAAGAGATACTAAACAAAGGAATAACAGATTCACACTTGACCAGATGAAGGCTTCACGCTATAACAGACAGGTGGGTTCTGGAACACTTTGGGATCCGGAAACAAGGGCAAGAACATCTAACATATTCTTTAATTCAAGAGTGTTAAATAAGAATGTAATAGGAACAGAGAAAATATCTAGATTTAGAAAGAGGTTACTTCAATGCACATGGTAGCAGCTAAATTCTGTGTCTATTTTCTTAGGCCTTCCCTAAAGGAACAAGCAGGAAGCCTTAAATAGAGTAAGAGCAACCCTTACAAGACTTCAAGATGTTGTTCTCTTGTGAAGAGCAACAGAATTTTACAACAGTCAGGTTTGTAGCAAACCAACAGGAGTAGATATCAGGTCTTGGAGGCATATCTACTCAGCTTCCAACTTTCCAAAGTCCCATGCATAGTAGAACTCCAAGTTAATTTGAACAAGTCACATCACACAGCAATAAACTGAAAACAATCAGCCACTGACATCTGGACTAGTCCTGAATCTATCTGGTATAAATTCTGGCACGAGTTGGCCAAGTCTGTATTGGTTAGTTCATTCTGAATATCTGAACCACTGTCCTATTTCTTGATTTACATTCAGTTCTTTTGTTCAGCTGGCTTAGGACTAGACATTTTACTCACTTTTGTAAGCTCCCTCTTGTAAGGTGCTAAACATGCTCAGTCACTGGATTATATCTCTAAATGGCCAGCCACCTGTCACTTGCCTGACCCTGAAGATCACCACCACTCAGGTGGCTTTTAATCTTTTCTTCTTTATTTACAATCATTCAAATGCACAATACATTTTTATCAGTAATATCTGTTGTTTTAAGAAAATGATTTATGGCAAAGCAGAGCTTATCAGAATCATTACGGAAAAGGGCAGACATAAGGGAAAAATCACTTGTCTAGAAACTTTTGCTGCTACTCTCCATTTACCAAAATGAATTTTAGATACAGTTTACTTTTTAGCCTCATGCTATATGGCACAAGTCATAGTGATTTTAAAGAAAATAACAGAATACTAAATTCTTTTTTGGGGAAAAGAGGAGAAAGATCTTCCAAAGGAAAGATAATGGGAACAGTTTGATAGACAAATTATACTTTAAAAGATTATGTTTCTCTATTGATACCAAATATAGACCAGTAGAAGATAAATACCAAATACAAGTACTTAAAACTTCTTGTTATGCCAACTTTTAATAACAGTTTTAATCATGTTATTTCACTTAAATAAAAATCTGAAAGAGCTATTAATACTTCATTTTACAGGTGAGGAAACTAAGAGGCAGAAAGTTTATATAATTTATCCAAAGTCATATAATAAGGAAATAATGAAAAAGACCATAAAACTCAAAACTGTCAAGCTCCATGGCCTACATTTTATACCTGCAAAAATTTTACAACTATACATGAACTGCTGGAAACAGATTTAATGAATGACAAGCCTTGAGATAAATGTGCCTACCCAACGAAAAGCTGAAATCAGAATGCAACACTAAAGAAAAGAAATTACACTTAATAATTATATTCAATTTCCAGTATAATTAACCTTCTTCTTATTGCCTAATTATGAAATCCACAAATTTCTCACACCTCATACCAACATAAGCACCAGTACTTTTAAGGGCGTCACCTTTTCTTTCTTTAAAATTTATGCTTAAACAGTTATCTATTAAAAGAAAAATACAGGCTGGGTATGATTTTGCATGACTACAATACCAACACTTAGGAGGCTGATACAGGCAGAACTCCGTGAGTTCAACGTCAGCCTGTATTACAAAGGGAGATCCAGTCTCAAAAAAGAAAAAAAAAGGTGGGGGGGGGCACAGAATTTTGCTCAGCAACATGAGGTGATGAGTTCGATCCCCAGTACCAAAACAAAACAAAACAAAACAAAAAACCCAAAAAACAAAAAAATGTTAAAGAGCCTAGGATTTAGCTCAGCAGCACAAGCACCTGCCTGATGAGCGCAGGGTAATGAGTTCAATCCCCAGTACCAAAAAAACAAAAACCCACAAAAACAAAAAATAAATAAAAGGCTAAAATAAATAACTAAACGGAAAATACATTATTACTAATCTTCCAAGTATACTTACATTAAAAGTATGCCTTCACAAAAAACATTAATATGGGATAACAGTTAATACTGTAAGAACATCTACAAAAAACTTTAACATGATTTAGAAGGAACTGTAGCAAACTGTAAAAGTATTTCCATAGTTCACATTCTACATGAGAATTAAACAGAAAAATAACTGATTGCTCATTATGTGACACTTAATGAAAGCTACCTTTGATATTATTTGGACATTGGGCAAATAAGAATTTATGAAAAGCAATTTATACAAACTTTTTACTATCAAACAAACCTGCCATTAACATACTATAGGACGCATTTGAATAAGTCATGTTATATATCTTAAGACATCAGACTAGCCAAAATCACCAAAACTCCACTATTTCTTTTACAGAAACTAAGAACCACAGACATCATCTATTTCCCAGCCCTTGGATCTGCCAAGAAACACTCAAAATGCTTCTATTTGTCATCTCAACAGAAATCAAGGCTAAGAATTAGAACAAACATTACAATCTACTTTCTGAAAAACATTACAAGAAACAGTGATTTCTTGACATTTATGCTTCCTTGCAAATGTTTAATGTACCAGTAACTTTGATGTCAGGAAGACCTGGATTCTGACCTAGACCTCCATCTGTTTTCTCAAATGGAAATAATATTATCCAAGATAAGGAGGGCATCCCCCC
The DNA here is from genome assembly GCA_004027455.1 of Hydrochoerus hydrochaeris. Classification (NCBI taxonomy): domain Eukaryota; kingdom Metazoa; phylum Chordata; class Mammalia; order Rodentia; family Hydrochaeridae; genus Hydrochoerus; species Hydrochoerus hydrochaeris. Next base: position 318,531 of record PVLA01000903.1, on the reverse strand, counting down.
AACCAGCAGAGGCTGATCGTCACTGACAAGCAGCTGGAAGACGGGCACACTTTGTCTAACTACAATATCCAGAATAATATTTAATTACCAGCTAACTTCAGGTAATATACACAAAGCATTAAACATGGCCCTTGGTACACATGGATGACATGGTGATTTTATGTCAGTTTTTACATATGACTTCACTCAAGGAAACATCTATTCAAAATAATGCAGTACAAGTAATCAGGTTGTTAAACACATTTCAACTCCATGGCTTGAAAATATTTTCATTTGTAGGACAGAGGACCTTAAAGAAAAAGACTTCAATTAAAATTTAATTAAACTCTTTTTAGGGCTTGGAAAAAACAGGCTTAATATTTGAACTACCTACTCAACGAATTTTTTTCTACTAATCTCACTTCAAACTAACATTTCCCTGGCTCCCCTTGCCTGAGAACTGTTTCAGAATTTTACAATAATGGGGTCCTTTCTAAGAATTTTTATGTTACTGGGGCTGGGGATTTAGCTCAGCGGCTCAAGTGGTTACCTGGTAAGCATGAGGTTGCAAGTTTGATCCCCGGTACAAAAAAAAAAAGTCAAGAATTTTTATGCTACTGCTTATACACTGACAAAATGATTATTAATTTTACATAAGGGGATTAGTGATAGCCTACATTCTAACCTTATCCACCCAAAGAAAGAAAACTAATTTTAATACTTAAATCTGAGTAAGAATGAAGGTGGTCTAAAAATTTGAGGTTCCCAATTCCAAAAGACAAAAGTGATGATAAAGGGTACCTGCCAATAAGCCCTGACTTGGTTGGTTGCTTAGATATTTCAGACAGCAGTGTTTCCAAGGTAAGCCTCTAACTTACTAGCAACTTAAAGACACTGATGAGCAGCTGTCAGTTTCAACTACTACAAAAAACCATGAATGATGCAGTTACAACCTATTAGGCACATCTAAAGTGATTCAATAAAGGAATACTAACTGTAGCTTAAATCATGACTTGTAGTAAAAATATACTTCATAAAACTTAACAGAAATGTTCCAGACCATCAATAGGATTTCATATTGATGATCTTATTTAAAAAGATTTTCTATATTCTAAATGGACTGATACAGGCCTACTTACATAAAAGGCAACATGCTATAATTTTCTCAGAATGGTATCTTGGTTGAGAGCCTGTTCATCAAGTTTTTTCATCAAAATAAAAACTATACATTGGGTTACACCAGTAGGAGATATTTTTTTGATACTGTATTATGCTTGACATCTTTATATTTCTGTTAAGGAAAAAGAGGCCAATTTTTATGTTTAATTTAGCCCATCACTGATAATCAAATACTTTATGTACTCATTAAGAACTGCCAATCTAACTAGGTTTGATGGCACTTGTCTGCAATTCCAACACTTCGAACACTGAGGCTGGAGAAATGAGAATTCAAGGTCAGCCTTGCCAATTTAGCAAATCCAGGAAGTGGAGACCTGGGTTCCACCTCTCATACTGGAAGATAAAATTCTGACACCTAGAGAGCCAGGTGTGGTGGTACATGCCTATAATCCCACCACTTGGGATGTCGAGGCAGCCTGAACTATCCTGTCTCAAAAAAACACAGTTGACACCTATTATGTAATTGCTGTAATTATAGCAAACAAAGTGAAAATATAAGACAATGGCAAACCAAGGAGGTAATCAAAGATGTATATATAACTCTCATAGCTCCTTTTGCTATCAAATCCTAGCCAAAAAAAAAAAAAGCCTATCTGTTTTGCATACTGAATGCTGCAGTGTTTCACCTATATGAACATTATTCTCAACAAGTCCACAGTTCACAAGCATTCTACTAGGTTTTTCACAGAAATCTGAAACTTAAAAAAAAAAAACCCTTAAGTTTCAGCTTGATCTTGAAAGATTTAAACAGTTAATGATGCTCTTACTAAAACTAAAGAGACAACAAAAAAATTAAAGACACAAAAATGTAGTATGTATAAAGCATTTTTTTTTTTTTGTCTGTGACCCTAAGCATGTTTAAATGATCAGGGCTTTGCTATTGAGAGATTACTGGGTGGCCATCCTTATTATCCACATTTTATAGGTGGAGGTATAGAGGTTAAGTGGCTTCCACAAACTTATGTCATGACTCACTGTAAGATGTCACTTTTGACATCTATCTAGTCCTGTGCCTACTAGACAACAAATGCTTACACTAAGACAGACTATAGGATCAACTCACTATAGTACAAAGAATTTGTAGGTATTGGCGTTTTAAAATGACTACTTACCTAAAAAGTTTTTTTTTAATCTGCCTTTTTTTTTTTTTTAAGGGAGAACAACCTTTATAAATAGTACTTAATCCTTAGGTACAGGGGAAGAAAATTGCTTTAAAAAAACCTTAAAAGCTGAGAGGCATTCATCACCTCTTACCACACACAATAATTGGCTCATCTAAAAGAAGTATGATTTAATGTCATCAGATCCGACTACTTTTACCTGTCGGAGCAAGGAACTACACTCATAGGTAAGTATTTCCCTTCTTCAAATAGAAACAAAAATAATTCCTACCTGACGTTGATAAGGTAAGGAAGAATTTACTGTTTGCCAACTGCTTTGAGATCCCAAAATGAAATACATAATCCAGTTGTTTCTCAACCCTGGAATAAAATCAAACTTCATTGAAAACAACTGCTTCAGCAAATGTCTCCAAAATAAGATTCTATATCAAAGAGAAGTAATCTAACCTCGATTACAATGAAACAGAAAAAACTTCCAAAACTGTTGAGTTCTGTCCAATTCAAAAATTTAATATTTTTTCAGTAACTATACTAATTCTAAACAGAAATTGTATGCATATATTGAAAAAAGCAATGACGCTCAGGAAAATAATGCAACCAATAAGATGTAATACCAACATAGAAAATATAAAATTAAACTTTTCTTGGACAACAGTATTTACTAGAGGACAGTAAGATTTCCAAACTTTAAGCTCATGTTTGTAGGGTGACTTAATAAATCCTAAACCTTTATAAGTTTGATGAAGTATGTGCTGAATTGCTTCTTCTGGTATGGTCAAGTAAATATAGTATAAAAACTAAAGCTTCAGATCAGTAAGTGTAACAATAAGTGTATGGCAACTCTTTTGATGGTATTTCCACATGGTGAGAAAAATTAAATTTTATTAAATTGTAAGGTTAAGAACACTCCGTATGTAGTTTAGGTAGGAGGCAGAAAAGACTAGAAAAGCAGGTTAAGACTCTTCAGAGATTTAGTAGAAAGTACAACAAATGATCTGGGGCTGGTGTCACACAACAGTAATCCCAGCACTCTGGGAGGCTGAGGCAGGAGGATCACAAGTTCAACTCCAGCCTGTTTCAAAACAATGGGCTGGGGATGTAGAGCTGGGGATGAAGGCCCTGGGTAGAACCCTCACTGTGAGTACTAAATGAGTACTGAAGTTAAGAGGCTAGGTCTACACAAACGGGGAGGAGCTAAGTGACAGAGTGAGAGTGAGAGAGAGAGACAGAGACAGAGACAGAAAAAAGAAGAGACACAGAGAGGGTTCCAGAGACAGAAAAGAGAAAAAAGTCAAACCCAGAGACTTCTAGAAAGGGGATGGGGGATGAGGGTGGAAAAGGATGGAAGTCGGGACCACAGCAGGGTAACAAACGAGAGCTATAGGAGCAAGGACCTCCGAAGGTAAGGTGGGGCACAGACTGAGCTCTATCGCAAAGCGCTGCCACACACACACACACACACACACACACACACACACACACACTCTCTCTCTCTCTCTCTCTCTCTCTCTCTCTCTCTCTCTCTCTCATGCGGCGGCAAATGACAAAAGATAACGAAGGCGGAGTGCGAAAGCGGGGAAGGAATCTCGGAGGTAACAGAATGAGCGCCCTGGTCAGCGAAGGCGCGGAGTCCGGGCCAGAAAAGAAGCCAACGGGGGCTGCAGAGGAGAAGCGAGGGACGCGGAGGACACGCACGGCCGCGGCTCTCCGGGGGGCAGAGCCGCGCCGGCCGGGCTCCGGGGCGCCGGCCGGGACCGGGCGAGGCGACGGGCTGGACCCTGGGCGCCCCGGTCTTGGGGCACGGGCTGGGCGCCCCGCAGCGCGTCCCCGCCGACCTTCAGCGGGCCCGGGCGCGGAGGCCGGAGCCGGCCGGACAAGGGGACCAGGAGCTGAAGGCCGCCGCCGCAGACGCGGGGCTGGCAGGGTGCGACCGAGGCAGGGAGGAGGGGTCGCGGCCGGAGAGAACGGCTGTGCGCTTACCTCTCTAGCGGCGCCACCTCGCCCCCAGTCCGGCGGACTGAAGAGCTCGCGGTCCAGCTGTAAGGAGACGACCCTGTCCAGGTCAGCACCATCCCGTCCCGGGCCCACTCACATCGCAACGACGGCCTCAGCGCAGCCGGCTGGTCACAGCCGATCGGCTACTGGCCCGGCGCCGCCTGCGAGCATGCGCAGTCGCCAGTCCCGAGGACTCCCGGACTAGCGGGCTGTACCTGCGCTCAACAGGTCTTCGGCCGCGCGGCCCCGCCCCCGGTCTCTCTCCGCCCTCCTCCGAGGTCTGGCCTAGCCCCTTTCGGGCTCCGCGCCCCGCCCCTTTGGAGCCTCTGCTGCCAATCCTGCTCACGAGCCAACTGAGATTGCGAGATTTGTTCTACCCAGCTCCCACTGCCAAGTTCCCGCGAGAATGGGAAGGTTGCGTCATTAAGAGGCGCCAAGCCAGATAGAAGGGAGAGTCTAAGGATTTAGGGAACTGATAGTTTGAGGTGGTTAGGGAAGTGGAGGAGAGCGGGGCGAAAAGTGCCAAGACAGTACTGTATCTGTATTTCTCGCATTATTATTTCATTCTCTCTTCACCTACTCCTCGTTCCGAGATTGCCACGTTCCTGCGCTACTCTGTGGGCTAGGAAAGACAGTTGCCTTTGGGGATCCTGGCTGTTTTTGGGGGGGGACTTAGGTGCACATCTTCGTTGACGTCCAGAAGGGTGGAGGAGAACTGCTGAAGTGTAGCCTTTGGCTTTTAAATTTCACTTAACAGAAGCCGGTGAAAAATTGTCCCTCACTGATTTATCCTTCTTCTATTTCCGAATTTAACCCGGGGCAACTTTTTGTTATGCAAAAAATTAGTATGTGATTAAAGCACAAGCGCATGAAGAAAATTGTGGCCACGGCTTGCGCATTAAAAATGAAATCAAGAGCTTGATGATGGTGACAGTTACGTAACAGTGTGCATAAACCTAATGCCACTGAACTGTGCGCTAAAAATGGTTAAAATGGTAATTCAATGAATATTTTACTATGGTAAAAATGAGTTAGGGGAAAGATTTCTATACTCATTGGGTAATAGTGATGCCTGGTATCTTAGGCCATTTGGGAGCAATTTATGAAGATCTTTGAATCAATGTTAAACATAATTGGAAGTGTTCTGTTACCATCTGATGAGTAGATCTTTTAGCATTTGCATAAATGGTTTGTTTCCTGGCTCCTAATGGATCACTTCTGTTGTAGCCCTTTACCATTTTACTTTCGACATAAGATTTTATTGTTGATTTTGCGACTTAAACTTTGCCCTCAAAATTGAAAGACTTTTTTATTTCCAGTCATCTCTTAGGGAAATATACTAAGCAGTCAATTTGCATTTCCCCATGCATGCATCCCTGAAACACAGCCTGTCAAGATTATTTCCTTGTTCTCTGTTCTTTTTATTTAAATCACATTTTAAAATCATCTACTGTGTTCCAAGCAGTGTAGTAATCTTGGACGATATCAACGTATTATTTGAACAGAATTCGGGTGGAGTGGAATGTTTGCCTTTCAGTGGGGGTGTGGGGAACTATCAGAATTCAGAGAAGTAGTAATCCAATTTAGGTTGATAAGCAGTCATGAGTTTGGAAGCACTCCCAGGAGAAAATGACTCCCAAGAATTAATGAAGTGGGATGTGTGGTGGGATTTCTTGAAAACAAGGCAGAGAGTGGGAAACTGATCTTACCTAAATGAAAACTAAAAAACTCTTTAGTACTACTATTGATGAAACAGACTTGCATGGGTCCTTGTCATGGGCTCTAGACCTCCAGTTGGACTGGTAGGAGGCACTGTCATGGACTCTAGGTCTTCAGCGGGACCCCTGCGGCACATTACTGTGAGATTCAGGCCCTGGCTGAACTTTCTAGGTCTTCAGTGTTGTGGACAGATTTCCTGCACTTGTATGTAAGTCTGGGTGACCTTCATAAAATATTATAAATTATGTGTCCTGTATGTGATTGTTCTCCTTGCAATCTCTGACTATGATAGCCACTTCCAACATTTGGCCATTATAAATTGTGATGCTGTAAAGATGAGTGTGCTTGTATCAGTGTGATGTGTTTAACTTGGGAAGATAATGAGTAGGGGAATAGCCAGACTGAATGAAATTTGTAGTTTTAGTTTTTTTGAGGAATCTCCACACCAATTATCATAGTGGTTGTACTGGTTTATACTCTCAGTGACAATGTAGGAGGGTGACTTTTTCCCTACAGATTCTGAAGTATTTGTTATTACTTGATTTCTTGACAATAGCTATTCTTTCTGTGTAAGATTAAAGTACAAGTTTGTTTTAATTTGCATTTCTCTATTGGCCAGAGATGTTGAACATTTTGTCATGTATTTGTTAACTAATTATACTTATTCTGGGAAGTGTCTGTTCATTTCAGTTACCCACTTTTGATTGAATCACTTGTTTTAGAGGTCTAAGTTTTTTTTAGTTTTTTTTATATATTCTAGGTAATAATCCTATATCCAAGGTATAGCTGGCAAAAAATGTTCCCATTCTTTAGGTTGCCTGTTCATTATGTTGGTTTCCCTTGCTGTGCAGAACCTTTTAAATTTGATATGATCCTTTATTGATGCTTGATATTATTTCTTGTACAACTTGGGTTCTGTTCAGAAAGTCCTTGCTTACGATCATGACTTCATTAATTTTCCTTATTTTATCTTCTACCAGGTTATTTGTATTTTAATATTTAGATGTTTGAACTATTTTTATTTTAGCAGGTCAGAAATAAGACTAATCTAGCTTCAATATTTTGCATGTAAATGGCCACTTTCTTTTATCACTTGATAAAAGAGGCTATCTTTCCTCCAGCATGTATTTTTAGCTCTCTTGTCAAAGATCAGATTGCTGAATTTGTCTAGGGTTATTTCTACAACCTTTTATGTTCCATTGATCCACATATCTCTTTTTATGCTAGTGCCATGCTGTTTTTCTCACTGATGCTTTGTAATATAATTTAGAATATGGGATTCTGATGCCTCCTACTTTGTTTTTGTTACCTAGGATTGCTAATCTGGGTCTTTTCTGGTTCCATATAAATTTTAGGATGGCTTCTCTAGTTCTGCGAGGAAACCTGTTGTTACTGTGATTGGAATTGCATTAAAGCTCTTTATCAGTTGTGGGAGTATGGACGTTTTGACAGTGTTGGTTCTGCCTATTCAGCAGAATAGGATGTCATCTTCACATTTTCTGATGTTCTTTTGGATCTCCTTTTTCAGAGCACTAGAGTTTTCATAGTGAAGATATTTCATTTCCTTGGTTAGTTTAATTTCTAAGTACTTATTTTTTCTTGATGCTATTTTGAATGGTATTATTTTCCTAATTTCTTTCTAGGTGGATTCATTATGTGTAGGAACATTATGGATTTTTTTGTGCTGACTCTGGATCCTGCTATATTGCTGAATTTAACTCTAGGAGTCTTTCATCATGGTTTATATCTGAATGTCCCCCAAATCCCCATGTGGGCAGAGATGGAGCTTTTGGAGGTGATTCGATCATAGAGGTATGATATTCATCAGGGGATTAGTCTTCAGATGAGTTCATAGTTGTGACAGGAGGTTAAGACTGCTCAAAGGAAGTGAGTCACTGGGGGCATTGAATGCAAGGATTTATCTTACTCACTTCTCATTTAATGTCTCTGTGCTTTCTGCCAGCATGCCATGAGCTGCCTCTCCTGTGTCCTGCTTTCCTGTCATGCAGTCCTGCCTTGGAGCCACCAGACTATGGACTGAAACTTCTACAAACTTGAGCCAAAATAAACCTCTCTTCATTTAAGTTACAAGTGTGAGGTATTTTTTCTTAGCAATGAGAAAGCAACTAAGACAGTTTTGATGGAATTATTTTTGGTCTTCTATATGAAGGATGTTATCTGCAGGTGATGATAATTTGAACTTTTCCTTTCCATAAAATATGTATCTATTTTATGTCTGTCTCACTTGATTACTCTGTTGAACATGAATGGTGGTGGACATCCTTGTCTTGTTCCTGCTTTTAAAGAAAAACTTTCATTTTTTCCCCCATTTAATGTGATGTTGGTCATAGTTTTTCAGAAATGGCTTTTATCAGATAGAGATGAGGTCTTTCCATACATATGTTCTTCAGTTTCTTCTTTATGAATGGATGTTGAATTTTGACAAAAGCTTTTTCTGCAAATGTTGAGATGTGATTTTGGTCCTTACTCCTGCTTATGTAGTATATTGTGTTTATTGATTTGTGTATGCTGAACAATTCCTTGCATCTCTGGGACAAAACACTTCATCATGATGCATGAGTTTTTGATGATAAGTTGCATTCTATTTGCTATTATCTTGTTGAGGAATTTTGTATCTAGGTTAATTAAAGGGATTGGCCTCCGGTTTTCTTATTTTTTAGTTGGGTCTTTTTCTCATTTTAGATAATGCTAGCTTCTAAAATGATGCAAATTCCACAAAGAAGTAAGGATAAAATTACTCCAAAAACCAAAATAAGAATAGAAATAAGAATGAGACTTTGACCTTGTTGATATAGCATCAACCCAGAGGGTCCGCAGAGCTCCCTGTACATTGGTGTCAACCTGACTTCAAGCAGCCAGGCAGTTTCACTCTGTGGGCCAGACAGTTGCTGCTCAAAGCAGTGAAGTTTGTTACTCTCTTTGTACACGCATCCTGGTTGTAGGCTGTGCTCTGGGCATGACCTTTGTGGGCCTCTGTGGACCAGATTACCTTAATCAATGGGAGGGGGGATGCAAATATCAGAGGCGGGTCCATGGTTCCCCTCCATAGGCTTTCTTTTAATATATGGTTGAAAGCCACCAGACCAGACACCCGGTCCTGGTCTCTTTGCCCACAGATGTTTAAATGTGTCGGTGTTGCCTGCAGAATATACTGCTGTCCCCAGGCTTAGCTGAGGGCTATCTTTTGCACATATAGGTCAATGGTCAGGAGTTCCTTTTGTTTCCGACCTGTCCAGTTTTGGCAAAACAGTAGGAAAGTACCCATTCTGCTGTGGCTCTATGAATTGCTTAGTTCTGGGCGCCAGCAGTTCTTCTCTCAAGGGTCTTTCTCGCTGTTCTCAGAGTGTTTGTCACATCCAATTTCATCTACTCTCTGCAGCCCCAGCCAGGAGGTGCTGGGGACTCCTGTGCACTCACCTGCAGTGTGGGTAGGGCACTGAGTGGTCCACCTGCACTGTCCCCACAATATGTGGGAGGAATGGGAGACATACTATTTTTTCCTGTCCCAGTCATGCTGCCCATAGACAGGTGTTGCTTTCTGAAGAGACACTGGCATGTCTTGCAGGTCACCAGCACTAGAGTGCTGCAAGTGCATCCTGGACACTGCTGGCACCGGAGACCATGGTGTGTGTTTGCGTGGCAGTTCCTCAGGCTCTGTTCTGCTTTCAGCTTCTCCAAGTCCCTGAGTTGGTTAGGGCTCACTTCCCTGTGGCCATTGGTGAGGAGAGCATGACTGTGACTCCCACACCCTTTTCCAAGGTGGTGTCATGCAGGTTCTGGAGTCAGCATGGGGTGCCAAGACCCAGGAGCAGTCTAGTTTCCCCTCTCCCATTTCTAAACTCTGCATTTTCTTTTCATTTGTCCTCCTGTGTCTGACTTTACCTTTCAATCCTGCCTCAAGGTATCTGGTTTGTTGTTGTCATTGTTCCAAGTTGAATGCACTATCCTTTACTGCTAGCAGGTAGGTGGCTATCTTCTCTTTGAGAAATGAATATTGTAAATTTGAAATTCATCTCATTAATTTGCTAAGCAAATAAGCTTGCTTTATCTTTCCTGGGCATCCTGTTGCTTTAAATATAACTGTCAGTTTTAACACATAAATTAAAAATTTAATTAAATTATTCCATAATGTCCAATGATGTGATTGACGTAATCCCCCCCAGCCCCAGCACTGGGATTGAACCCAAGGCCTTCACACTGAGCTACATCCTCTTCCCTTTTCTTCCTTTTATTGTTGAGTCAGTGTCATGTTAAATTGTTAACTTGCTAAGGCTAGGCTCAAAGTTGAGGTCTTCTTGCCTCAGCCTCCCAGAGTCCTGAAATTACAAGCAGGCACTTTCATGTCTGGTTTGATATGATTATTTTTGATATTTTATACAGGGCATTCTGAATGCTTTCATTGATAAAAATTGGAGTATTCTCTAATAAAAATTTAGACTGTGTGTGTGTGTTTGTGTGTGTGTGGCTGTGTGTGTGGCTGTGTATGACTGAGGACTGAAATCAGGCCATTCTTGCTGAACTACATCTGCAACCTCTTTTTTAAAATTTTAAGAAAATATCTTTCTGTCTCATTCAGTTGACCTGGCTGGGTTTGAGTTCATGAGCCTCCTGCCTGGGGAGTGGAAGGATTATAGGCAAGTGCCACCACACCCTTCTTAGATTGTATTGTGCTAGTCATATTTCTGTTGTTGTGACAAAATACCTGAGATAGGTCATTTTAATGGTGGAGAGATTTGGGATCTCAATTTTTGAGGTTTCAGTTTATGGTCACTTGGCCATGTTGCTTTGGACCTTTCCAAGGCAAGAGGTCATGGCAGGTAGCACATGGTGGAGCAGAGCTACTTATCTACTGGTAGCCAGGAGTCAGAGAAAGAGACAGGGTTGTGGGTAGAGGGGCCAGGTTCTAATACCTCCTTTTGGGGTGCACTGTACTGCCTTCCACCCACTGCTGGCTCCTAACATCTCCACTATCTCCTAACGACATTACTGTTGTAACCAAGCCTGTAGCAAATACACTTTGGGGATCTCTGTTGGTCCAAATGATAACAGGTGACACTAAAGCTCGAATGCATTTCCAGGGCAATCATTTTCAGTCATTTTTGTCTTCATGTGAAGTACAGACTCAGTCGTTTTTAGGGTCCAGGTAAGGGCCCACATACTCAAACAGAAGTTTTTTTGGAAGGTTATAATATTTTAAGAAGTATGCGATTGAACAAAACAGTTTTATTGTAGGACTTCTTTCATTGGCCAGTGTTTTACATCATAATTTTATAGTTTTATTTCGTGACTAAATGACCCTGGCCTTTCTGGAAGAACCTTAATGTAAGACTCAATTACCAAGATTTTCTTGCAATCCTATAATATCAATCCTTTAGATATGAAAGAAAGAGTTCTTTTTTTTTTAAACTGATAATGTTGGGTGCCTCTTGTTGGTTGGAGGCTGCAAAGTTTGGTGAAGAATTGAAAGAAGACTTTTTATTGTATATTTCTGGCTTTTTGCTAGTGAATGAATTAAAGGAAAAACAGTGAATGTGTATAAAAAATAGAGTTATATAACACATGCATCATATGGAATAGCCTTTAATAATATATGACGGGGATATCCCTGATTCTCCATAATTGATTAAAGTACAAAGTCACTTTTGCTGTGCAATAGGAAAAGAGGCAAAGTGACTTCCATTGCCCTGGCTTCCCAGTGGCAGAGCATCTACTCAGATCATTCAGAGTGCCTTTGCCAGACGGAAGACGCTCCTCCCTCACCACCCTGCTGAATCATTCGGAGAGGTGTAATCTCAAGTGACAGCCATGACATTGTTTCTGAATTATTCTCTGCTTGATACAGTTGAAGCTTACCTTGGTTGTGTTTTGAATGTCGTGTTGATACTAATTATCACTCTTTGTGATGGCAAACACATTAGGGCAAGTATCTTACCCTTCTAGTGACGCATATTCTTATCTGGTGTCCTGTTCCAGTAATCTATCTTCAGCTTCATATCAAACTATTCCGTTTAGAAATCCCATGGAACCTTATTCAGTGTATCCCAGACTGAGCACCTCATTCTCTTCTTCCCCTATTTCCTTTCCATCTCTCTCCCATCCCTCTGGTTTCATCAGAATCCCTTTCACTTCTGTTTACTTAAGCCTAGAACCCCACAATCATGTAAAATGCTTTTCTTGCTAGTGTCTCCCCTTCATTCTGTTTCCATGCCCTGTTTGACTTTTCCTTCTGTGTATTTCTTTGTATCAAAGTGCTTTTCAGGTCCAAGGAAAAGTCAGACTTGGGTGAAAAGAGGAACACCTCATCTAGTGAGCCTGGAGAAAAAGTTTTAAGAAATGAAGTAAATTTTTTTTTTGGTCTTTTTGAGACAGGCTATCACTATGCAGTTCAATCTGATCATGAACTCACTTTGTAGTGCAGGCTGGCCATGAACTCACAGCAATCCTCTTGTCTCAGCCTCCCAAGTGCTGGGTTTATAGGCATGTGCCACCACACCTGGAAAATTTTCTATTTTAAATCTATACTTTAAATACAAACAAAAAAGCAGAATTTACTAAAGCTCTATCACTACATAAGCTATTATATTTTCCAGTGTCCAGTTTCTAATAATAGTAATAATAGTTAATTTTTACTAAGCTCTTATGATCTGCTGAATGCTAGTCTCAATAGTCTGCGTTCATTATCTCTGTCCCTTAAAAACTTTTAACAAGACATGCATTATGATCTTCCTGTAAAAATGAATAAGCTCAGTACACTCCTCAGCCCCAATGTGGTGTACCCCAGATAGAATCTGGCTGTTTGACCCAAATCTCTGTCACCACCTGCTTCTGAAATAGTTTGCTCCTAGGAGACTCCTTTGATGGCACTGCCTGAATAATCAGAATCTTTCAATAAGTAATTTAAAAGCATTACTTATTATTTAGAGATAAATCTGAATTGAAGTCTGCATAAAATAAAAAAACCTCACCTTCAGCAAATCAAACTATAATTACTGTTGTAATTTTATGTATGTTTCTTTCATATTTCCTTAAGATTACAAGACATAAAAATTCAGTGTTCTTGACTTCATAAATTGCTGGATAATTTTGATGAAATAGTGTATCATTGTTTTTAGTTACTTCCTGAATTAAGGGCATAATAAAAATTTTGAAATATCTTCTTTAGTATCTGTGACTTTATACATTGTGTACCTTTTTTTTCAGTTTCTTGATCTGTAAGATGAATATGATAATACGATGCTTCATGGGCCTTTTGAGAAGTTGATTATTACAACAATCTTTTGCAAAAGATTTTTAAAATATTTAACATTTAAAAAATATTCCTGTCCCCAGAATAAGTAATAAGTAATGCTACATTAATAGGCCAGTTGAACCTATAATAAGTACATCTGTAATTAATACTGAAATCCCTTCAAAATATAAGTCATACGATTCTAAACTCCTATGTCAGTTTGCAGACCCACACAGAGTGTAAAACTAACTTTGTGTTTTTTTAAATCTCTATCCAGAAGAAATATTCTGTTTTCTACTTCTTAATTTTTTCAGTGAGAACAATGATATTAACACAGTAGACCAAAAAACCCCACAATAATAAAATCATGTTTCTATAGTTTAATTGTCATTATGCTTTTTTTCTTTACAGTCAATGACCAATTTTGTATATCTCTAGATTTCTTTTGAAGTATGTATTAGTGGCTAGACATATCCTGGGTACAGAGAATGAAAAGTTTCTTTGTATTATGACAAACATGAATCTAATTTTTATTTCAAATATATCTTATAGGCTATTAAAATAAGTTTTTTAATTTAGTAAGCCAAACATGCAATTTAAAGCAGTCTGGATAGTCAACAAATTGTTAGCTTTTGGGTGATTCTATTTGTAGAAACTTTTTGAAGAGGAAATATGTCCGTGTGTTTGCTTTTGCAGGTTTAGGGGAAAATATTCTTGACAAGTAATTTTCTTTTTTATTGTTTGATCACCATAGAGAATGTAAGACTTAGCAGTTGATGCAGGATTTTGTTATTACCCATTTAAAACATTTTCTATTCATTTTTCTACTAGTTTAAAATGATTCTATAAATATGGTGCTTCCCAGATTGAGATGTTCAGATGGAAAATTTTACAGGCGTCTTTTGATCCCATTTTACCTTTAGTGATAAATAAGTATAGATGTGATATAATGTATATCATGGTGACTGCAATCTATAATATATTGCTTCCTTGCAATTTGTTGGGAGTAAATATTCTCATCCTACATTCACAAAGGTAACCATGTGAATTTATGGCTATGTTCTCAATTTGTGATAATTTTTTTTGCAATGTATACATACATTAAAATATCACATTATGTATTAATGGACACAATTTTTATTATACTTCAGTAAAACTGAGGAACAATTTTGATTATTTTTTATGCAAAGCTATTGTAGATTTTAAAATTCATTAGACTTAGATGCATTTGATCTAAAACTATTTAGCAGGTACAGTTTGATATACTTGTTCCTTATAAAATCATCACAATAAACAGGATAATGACCATGAATGAAATCTTTCCTTGTGCCTTTTTGTAATTCCTACCTCTTCTTCCTTCCATGTCCATGCCTGTCCCTACACAAACAAATGAACAGGTCAGTTTGCATTTTCTAGAATTTTATAGGAGTAGAATAACAACAGTGCATTTTTGTCTAACTTCAACCAGCACAATTATTTTTAAGATTCATTCACGTTGGTGCATATACCTATAGGTGACTCCTCTTGAATAGTGGTCCATTGTATGACTATTCTACAACTTGTTTATTTATTTACCTGATGATAGATCTTTTTTCCAGTTGTTTCCAGTTTGGGACTATTTAAATACAGCAGTACAGCAGCTATGAATGTTTTTACATATATTTGCATGGCTACATGCTTTCATTTCTCATGATTATATAAATACCTAGAAATGGAATGGTTGGATCATATGGTAGGTATATAATTATTTTTTAAAACAAGCTATCAAATTATTTCCCCATGGATTATGATAATTTACATTCCCACAGTGTATGAAAGTTTCATTTGCTTTGTATTTTACCAACAGAGTATTAGCTATTTAATAAGTATATAGCAGTAACTAATAGTTTTAATTTACATTTCTGTAAAGACTAATTATATGGAGTATTTTTTTCAGGTTTATTTGCCAACTGTGTCACTTTGGGGATATGTTTGCTTAAGTATTCTTTACATTTTTAGGGGGTTTATTGTTTTCTTATTACTGAATATTGAGAGTTATTCATATATTCTGAATAAACCTCCTTATTAAGAGATATAATTTGCAAATATTTTCTTTAAAACATCTGAAAATATTTTAGAAAGTCATTCTTAATGATTTTAATTTAGTCATGGTCAGAAAACATACTTTATATGACTTGGGTCCTTTTAAATTTAGGATAGTTAAATGACCTAGAATATGGACTATTTCATAAATATTTTGTATTCACTTGAAAAGAATGTGTATTCTTCAATTATTCAGTATACTCTAGAAATGTCAATGATTGATAGTATATTGTTCAGGTTTCCAATATCCTTGCTGTCTATTTCTTTTTTCTTCTTCTCCTTCTTTTGCTCTTCCTTCTCCTTTTTTCCCAGTATTGAAGGTTGAACCTGGGACCTTGTGTGTGCTAGCTAAGTGCTATATACTTATCTATATCCTCAGTTATCTTAAAAGTTTCTTTTGAGATAAACTCTCACTAACTTGCCCAAGCTGGGCTTGAATTTGGGATGCTCCTGCCTCAGTTTTTTATGTAGCTGGGATTACAGGTATGTGCCACTATGCCTGACTCCTTACTGGTTTTCTGTTTGCCTGTCTTTGAGTTGAGAATTCAATGCTGAAATTTCTGATCGTAACTGAATGGGCTGTTCTCTTTGGAGTTTTATCTGCATTTGTTTGATGTGTTTTGAAGCCTTGTTATTAATGATACATTTTTAGGATAGTTAAATCTCCCAGTGAATGTGTATCTTTATCACCATGAAATGGCTCTTATTTTCCCTGGTGATTTTTTTTTCACTTTAAAATCTACTTAGTCTCAATACAACCATTCCAAATTTCTTTTAGTTTATGTTATCATATATGTAATTTTTATCCTTTTACTTTTTAACCTATATGTGTTTTTACCTGTAAATAAGTTTTATTGAAAAAGTGCATATAGGGCATGCATTGGTTTTTAGTTCAATCTAAGAATCTCTGGGTCTTAATTAGCATGCTTAGAGTATTTGTATTTAATGTAATTATTGATACGCTTGAGTTTAATGTACCATTTTTTCTGTTTATCTCCTATTTATACCTATTGTTTTTGTTCCTTTTTTCTTTTTTTTTCTGTTTTATTTTGCATTAATATTTTTAATCATTCCATTTTGTTTTCTTTGTTGGGCTGTTAATGGTTGTCTTTTTGAAGGGTAGGTTTTTAATAAAGGGTCTTGCTAAGTCGTACTGGCTGGCTTCAAACTTGAGATTGTCTTACCTCAACCCTTTCAACTGCTGTGACTATAGGCATGACCACCATGCCAAGCTAATTTCTCTTTTTAATGTATTTCAGAGATTATTTAAAGGTATGTTATATACATTTTATGTTTTCCATCTTTTTTATATGAGTGTGTATCTGTTACATAGACTGATGGGTTTTATTTTGGCAGTTTGTACGTGTATAGGCCAGTAAAACTTTGCTAGTTTTTATCCCCTCTTCCATCCTCACTTCACCTTCTTCCCTGGTTTCAAACCCCCAAAGGGAGTTTGCAATGTATACATAATATTTTGATCCTACACATCTCTCTCTATTATTTGCCCTTACTGAAGCGACATTATACCACTTCCCATGTAGTATAGAAATTTACAACAGTATGTTTCAATTTCCCCTACCAGCTTTTGTGCAATTATTATACATTTTACTATTACTTTTTTTTTCTTTTGAGAGATACTCTTGCTGCCTGGCTCAGGCTGGCCTTAAATTCTTCAACTCAAGCAAACCTCCCACTTTAGTCTCCCAAGTAGCTGGGACTACAGGCATGTGCCATTATTCTCAATCAAATTTTAGGTGTGTTTTAAACCTCTCAGTACTTTATGTTACTTTTGTTTTCTTTTATTCTTAAAAGAAATTTAAATGTAGACATGTGGGAAATACTTTCATATTTCCAACCTTCATTTCTTATGTTGCTCCAGATTTTCATCTTGTATGCTTCTACTCTTGACCCTAACATTTCTTACAGTGCAGTTGTGCTCATGATCCACTGTTTTCTTACTTGCATTGTTCCCAACAAGAAATCTGCTGTTCTCATTATTTTGCTTCTTTTTGTGTAGTATGCATGTGTGTAAGTGTATGTGTTTGTGTTCTTTGTCTGCTTTTAAGATTTTTTTTCTTACCACTGCATTTTAGCACTTTGATCATGATGTACCTTGATTTTTATTGGTTCATGGATCTATGGATTTAGTTTTCGTCAAATTTTGTAACATTTTTGGCCATTTTTTTTCAAATATTTCTTTTCCTTAAGAGTTCTACTTATACATATGTTAAACAGTAGGGACAGTCTTACAGCTTAATTATCCTTATGTTTTTATTATTGTTCTCTTTTGTGTTTCATTTTGGAGAGGTTTTCTGTTGCTATGTTGTTAAGCACACTATTCTGTTTGCTTACACTGCTGTATTTATATGCAGTATACTGTCTACTTCACATATTATAGTTTCCCCTATAGAAGAGATAGTAGCACTGTATCTCCTGTGAGAAAGTCAGCCCATTCTCCCCCACTTTTTTTTTTTTTTTTTTTGGTATTGAGGATCAAATTCATGACCTTGTACTTGCCAGGCAGGCGCTTATGCCACTGAGCTAAATCCCCAGTCCCTCCCCCAGTTTTTTGTAAGACATTTTTAAATCATAAAGAAAAACTCAGTCTGTTGACACTGACTCAGAAATGATAAAAATGACAACATATTAGTAGAAAAGGTCAAAGAGAATTTTAATAAAGTTACTCTTCTTTGGATTTCTGATGATTTTTTTATATGATGGCAAACATTACAAACTTTCCTTTGTTTGAGATCTGGATATTAGTGAATTCCTCTAAGTATTCTTGAACTGTTCCAGTGGTACAGTTAAGTTACTTGGAAACAGTTTTATCTTTTCAGATCTTATTTGTTTACTTTGAAAAGAGCAGCATTCAGTCTAAAGTTTGTACCCAGTGTTAGACACAGTCTTTATATGCAACACTATCATGCCCTATAGATTATGCTATTTTCTACTCGTAAAAAGAGGCATATTGCCAGTGCTCTTTGAACTCTGGGGAAGGTTTGCTTTAATCTTTGCCAGTGTTTCTTTCCCAGATTCGGGTAGTATTTTCACATACATTCACTGTTCAGTACTCAGCTAAAAAATCATGGAAGGCCATCTGCAGATCTTTGGAATCTGCAATTATACCTTTCCTATTCTTTACCCTGCAGTCCACCTTTCATGACTTCCCTTGACTCTCAGATCCGTCACCTCAACTCAAGAAGCTCAACAGGATTCGTTCCCTGCCACCCCCACTGCCATACTCAGATGAAACACTTCCTCCATGCAGTTGCAGGACTTATCTTGCTGTTTCCTGTTTTCGGATACTGCCTTCTCTTGCATAATAACCTTTAAAAAAACCACAGTTGCCTGGTGTTTGTGTGTGTGTATAGCATTAGGCAAGAAGTAGTGTGAAGAAAACCATGACTCTAGTCCTTGTTAATCCATCTTGATTTGAGCAAATGTTCATTATATTTTTAAAGCCCCTCTCCAACCTATCACTTACTCACCTTTCTGTCTTAGCCTTTTCCTTAGATAAACTGAGTGTATTTCAACTCACCTTCTTGCTCCTTCCTAAGATTTATTGTACCTTTTTGCACACATTAACACTAGTCTTGGATGCCAAAGGTTTCTAGTCTCCTAACAGCAAAATAAGATGTTCTTCCAGTTTCCTAGATCATTTTTTGGTTGTCCTTAGTGTCAGGAGAAGAAAATAGATTGGATTAAAGGTCGTAAACTATGTTTCTAAAATTCTCCTTCCTCTCACAGATACATTCTTAAAGTGGAAAAGATTTGGGGTGGACCATACCTAAATACAGAAAGTACTTACTGCAGACTGAGTGTCCTTTATCCAAAAGGCTCGGAATCACGAATGATTCAGATTTTACAGTTTTAATTACTTGTATCTACACACTGAGCTGTCTTGGGGAGGGGACCCAAGTCTGAATATGAAATTCATTTGTTTCATATACACCTTACACATAGAACCTGAAGATAATTTAATATAACATTTTAAATACTACTTTTATGTAAGAAACAAGGTTTCATGGTGGGGCGCTTTCTGCTTGTGGCTTCATGTCCATGCTCAAAAACATTTCACACTGTGAAGTATTTCAGATTTCCGGATTAGGGATGTTTAATGGGTATTTTTTTTTTTTTGTTCAAGGAGGTCTGTTATTCTACCTGTTGACTTGGTTAAATGAAAGAATCATTGAATTCTGGAAGACTAGATTCAAACTATAGGGCTGTCACTAACTGTGTGACACTAGACAAGACATGTGTCTTTGTGTTTTTTCTCACCTTGCTGAGACAGAATAGCAGACATCCAAAGTTAAAGGGGGAAAGGTTTATTTAGCTCATGGTTTGCAGAGGTGTCAGTCTATAGTTGGCTGGCTCCAAGACAGAGTGGCATCACAGAGAAGAACAGTTCATAGTTCCCACAAGGTAGCAAAAGCAACAAGGGAGGACAAGCCTCTTTCTGGTAGCCTTTTATGCAGACTACAGGATTAAGGCAGTGCCAAGCCAGTCAGTGGACTGATTTATTAATCACACACCCTTAATCACAGCATCACACACACTAGATGCAGCCACCTCTGAAAAAAATTTTATGACTGCATTGACTTTGGGAGGACCTCTGGATACAAATCACAACAACATATAAGCACCTTAGTCCTCAATTTCTCCTGCTCTGCAGAACAGGGCTATGTCACAGATCCCACTAGTCTGTGATTCTCTTACATTTTATGTAATTTTATTTAAAGGGGGGGAGCAAAACAGAAAAAAGGGTAGAAACAATACAGAATTTTAAAAAAAAAGTAAGAAATCACTATTTGATACATTACATATTGTCTTCTTGGATATAGTTGTTCAAGTTACAAAATTAAAGCATACAAAGTGGACATTCAAACAGTGAGGCTGCAAACAGTTCTGTTCACCAATCGAACAAAAACTTAGTAACATGGTTATCAATCCTACACACTTAAGTATACACATAGTTATCTCTTTTAGAGCACTTTCTTTTCCTCCTCTTGCTTTTTTCAAAAAAAATTTTTTATTTAAAGAAAAAATTTTTAAACAGAAAGAGGGTAGAAACAATACAAAATCTCAAAAATAAAACAAAAATAGTAACCAGTACAAAAATCACTAGTTGATATTTACATACTTTCCTCTTAGATGCAGTTGTTCAAGTTACAAAAGTAAAGTCCACAAAGTGGACATCCAATCAGTGAGACTGCAGTCAGTTTTGCTCATCCATCCAACTAAAACTTTAGCAACATGGTTATTAATTCCACACACTCAAACATGCATGCAGTTATGTCCTTTAGAATACTCTCTTTTCCTTTTTTTCTTTACAATAACTATAATCCATTCTTGTAAACTATTTAGAAGTTCTACACATGTATAAGTCTCTACACGTATACCTAGCCTTTCTGTATTAGAGGGAGAAACAAATCAAAACAAGTCAGCAATACAAATTCCTAGAGAAACACAAAATGAAAACAACATACAAACACACAACACTAGGTGATCTACGGTAGTCACTGTGATGTCTCTTGTTATTTTCAATAAAATTGTCTATATCATCAAATATAATATAAACTTAGCATTGCTTTACACTATTAATAAAATCTAAACATTGGAGACATTATAGGACTTCAAAGGTAGTTAACAATCAAACCAGAATGGGTATCCTATTGGATCCTGTCATCTTCAGAGTAGTTGCCCCTACTCTCAGACTCAACACTCTCAAGCATACCAGATTCAAATAAAATCAGTCAAGATTAAACAGTGATATAACCATTCTTCTCTATCTTATCTCTGCCATGCTATTTTTCTGTTGTTACTTGTTTTTCTCCTTCATTCCACTATCTACCCCTTTCTTTGAGGCCTTTCTGCCATTGTTCCTGGAACCCTGGTGATTTTCTTCTCTCTCTAGAATGACCTTCACTATTCTTTGCAGGGTTGGATTGGTGGTCACCAACTCCCCCAGTTCCTCTTTGTCATGGAAATATCTTGTCTCTCCATTAATTTTGAGAGACAGTTTTGCAGGGTACATCATTTGGGTTGGAGGTTATTTTCTTTCAGGGCTTGGAATATTTCACTACAAGCTCTTCTTGATTTGATGGTTTGTATTGAGAAGTCTGCTGTGATTTTGATGAGTTTTCCTTTATAGATAATCTGTTTCTTTTCTCTGACCACTTTTAATATTCTGTTCTTGTGATGGATTTCTGGGATCCTGATTATTATATGTCTGGGCGTAGATCTGTTTTGGTTGTAGCTGGCTGGATGGAGTTCTATATGCCTCATTTATCTGAACTTCACTTCCGTTACCTATGTTTGGGAAGTTTTCCTTAATTATTTCTGTGAATAGACTTTTTATTTCATTTGTATTTGTTGCTGCATCTTCATTCACCTATTTTATTCTTAGGTTATAAATCCTCTTGTCATCTTCTAGGCTTTGTATCATTGCTTCCTGGTTCCTTGTTATTTTTAAGAGATCCTTCCTTTCACGATCATACTTTGCAAATCTGTCTTCAAGTTTTGAAAGTTTGTCTTTAGTTTCTGTTAAAAGGTTTTGCCAGGTTTCAATGGAGTTTTTAATTTCCTGATATTCTCTTTGTATCTGTTTCATATATTCTAGGTTTTGTTTATATTCTTCATCAAAGGCTTCTCTCCTTTCTCTGGATTCCTCTATTCTTTCATTTGTGTCTACTTGAGGATTACCCAGGACTTCTTTTATTAATCTTCTTATATCTTGCTTCACCTGAGTTAGAATTTCAGATTTAAATTCGACAATGAGGTCACGGATATATTTCTTTATTTCTGATGAGGCTGTCTCTGACATTACAGGTTTGCTGCTCTCAGCCTCCTCTGCATTTACCTCTGTTGGACTCACTTTTTCTGGTTCCACAGTTGGGGACCTTTTGCTCTTTCTCTGTCTTGTCATGTTTTCGGCCCCCTTCAGACGGGTGGTGGAGGTCTCTGGGCCTTTCATGTTGCTCACAGTTTTTCTGCACAGCACTTGATAGCTGTGATTCTCTTATATAAGATGTCTTTAATTCCATTTAGTTTACTGCTTTTATGCTTTCTAGTATGCCTTTGATATTTTCTTGGGATATTACATTAAGCAGAAAAGAACAGGGAGGCTGAAGCAGGAGGATTGCTGTGAGTTCAAGGCCAGCCTGGGCCTTGTTAGATCAAGACCACCCTGAATTACATAGCAAGACCTTGTCTCAAAAAACAAATGAACAAACAAAGTAAACAAAAAACTAGGTTTAGTAACTAGGTTAGTATTTTTTCTGTAGTCTTTGTACCTGTGGGATAATTGGAAATGCTTCATATGTACTGTTGTGGGGCTTTTATTGTTGCTTTTTGGGGTTTTTTTGGTGGTACTGGGGCCTATATGCTCTACCATTGAGTATCCTTTAAGTGCTTTCTGGTCCTTTTAGTATTTCAAATAGTGCTTTGCACAAAGGAAGCTTCAGTAAATATACCTGATTTTCACATACTTTAATCTAATGAAGCAATTCATTAAGAACACATATTAAAATAAAATGTAAATTAAAATTCTAGGCACCTGAGAAGAATTTCAAATATAGCTCTTTCAATCCTCAGAGATAGTTTATTATTTTTAGGCTTGCTAAATGTAGTGCAGTAGTAGGATAATCAAATATTCTTTCAAGTCAACTTAATGAATTCTTTTATTATAAAAGTAATAAGTGTGAGTTTAATAAATATAAAAGATATTTATTAAAAATGATTTATTTGTGGCAGGCACAGAGAAAATACCACTGGTTGGATGATGTGGCAACAAAAAACCCCAACGTATTTTATCAAGTTGAAAAGGGTCTGTGTATTACAGTAGCTAGTGTTCTCTTAACTAATATAAAAGTGTTTGTCTTCCGTATTTGAGTGATAGCTCTGTCTACTTCTAGTTTACTCTAGGCACCTTAAAAATCAGGACTTGGCTTTCAATTTATTAAGTACCCTTCTGGTATCTGTTTTTATTTCCACCTTTGACCTGTAAATGTGTTCTGTGTATAGCTATTTATATTAAAGTACCTGTCCATCATGGCAGTAAAATTTCTTTGATGTTAATTTTTTATTTAATATATTCTGGCATTTGATTTGGCAGAATTTTGTTTAACATTTTCTACCTGTATTTATCAGTGCTTAATTTCCTTTCCTTTCTTCTTTTCTCTTTTTTTCCTTCTCCCCTCTGCCCATCTTCCCCATTACACTTTTTTTTTATCCATTGGTATCAGATTTGTATCAACTTTGTAAAATAAATATAGAAGTTTTTTCTTTGTAATTTTATCATATGACATTTTAAAGATTATGGCAAAAAGTTCTCTGTAGGTAATCTGTGTTTTTATAAGCTTATTTCTATACAAACTTTTAAATACTTACAGAGAGAAGTTCAATGAGAGATGAATACTCTGAGCTCTCACAACTCATCTATCAAGTCTGATGACTATCATCTTGTGATATTCAAAATAATAAAATTTTATATATATCAAACAAGTTTTATGTAATTACAATAAAACTTAATGTAAGCTTAGACATACCCGCTACATGCTAGTCACATTAGTTTTCTTTTAATTAGTTACTATATAGGCTATAAAATGTGCTTACCAGTAGTGGCCCTAAAACAAGTGAAAATTAATTGAATAGTCTGGCTCATACAGACACTGAAACAAGGTCATTTAAATTTGGCTCAGTTGTGTAATCATGGGTAAGTTCCCATTTGAAGTTTTTCATCAGTGAGATAATGGCAACATTATGGAGTTGGCATAAGCTTTTTGTGAGCAAAAATATATGAAGTGCTTGGTTTAGCACCTATTGCACAGAAATAATTCAATACAAAAACTAGCCACTATTTTATTGAAGTTTTTTTCCCCTAATGATGAAATTTCCTTCATGTCTTGACTTCTAGGAAATGTAACCCTGCTCATGTTGTTTTACAAATTAGTAGTGTCCTTACCTCTCAAGTAGGCAGGAATCTATTCCTCTCACTGTAGAAAAATGTAGAGGTGCTCAGTTTTTGTTTCCTCAAACCCTCTATGGCCAGGTCTCCTTTGGCTCAGGTGTGTGCCTGGTTGGAGGGAGGAGTGTCGTGGAGTGACATTACCTGGCATGGTCACACCACAGGCTGCTGCAAGGAAGATACCGGTGCATCAAGTCTTTTCCTTAGTGGAGAGAAAAGTGTGTGATCACAGTGCTCACAGTGCGCTGGCAGGCAAGGAGTGGGGAGGGTGGGGTAGCTTCATTTTCAGGCCCTTGCACTCATGAGAGACTCTTTAGATTTCCCACTTCTGTACTTCCAAAGTTAGGATGCTGCTCTATAATTGATAACAGCTCACAGCTTCACCACAATGGAATGAACAAATGCTTATTGACCTTTTATAGCAAAACAAAGCAAGGTGTTTTTTTTTTTTAAGAAAACAAACCAAAATAATTCTGTTGACAATGCATCTTTTCCTGTTAGGTACCATGAGCTTTTAAAATAATGTAAATGTGATGGAAGATTTTCCAGAACATTCAATCTCAGCTGTAACACTTAGAGCAGATTACTGGTTGCTGAAATATGAATGTAGAAACACCTGACTCACCAAATTATTTCCTAGAATAGCTACTAGGTGGAGGCTCACCAAGTTAATAACTAAACTCAACCTTCACGTCTATTGGCAAAGGGCATATTTGAATCTAATAACTCTGTATCCACCCAGAAAGATAAAGGAGGCTTTGATATGCTGCTCAGTTGACTGGGAAGAGGAAAATGACTCATTGGGCATCTGGTACACTGAATGAGTAGCCTGCACTGGAAATATTTTGAAAGGTATGTTGAGGTACTAAACCAGTCTTTCAGAGAATGCCTCACATTGAGCCTCAGGCAGATGGTGAATCAAGAAATAAGGCTTTTAAAAGCCAGAAAATCCTGTGCAAGAGAAACAGAAGACAGAGCAAATAGTCTTTGCATTACGAACATGTGAGTCATGAGTTATGCTGCTTCAGAGAAAGAAAAGGTAGTTCAATACCTCCACAACCTTCAAATATTGCCTGTCTGACTCCAATGTTAAATGACCAAAATTATATGAAGTGTCTTTCCCAGTGTGTAGCTGGCATGTTCTATCACTCAATATTTGTTTCTTCCTTTTGTCTCTGATATGTGCTTTTTGTTTTATTTTTTTGAAAAGGG
This sequence comes from Hydrochoerus hydrochaeris, assembly GCA_004027455.1. Taxonomy (NCBI): domain Eukaryota; kingdom Metazoa; phylum Chordata; class Mammalia; order Rodentia; family Hydrochaeridae; genus Hydrochoerus; species Hydrochoerus hydrochaeris. Next base: position 293,030 of record PVLA01000903.1, on the reverse strand, counting down.
ATAGTACTTTAAGATAACTTTATATAGTTTTAAGTAAGTTCACATTGTTAAAGCATTAGTGTCTTAAAGTCTAGGTGTTCATTGTATTTCTACTGTTAACTATAACCAAACATGACAACACATTTAGTCATCTGTATCAAGTTTTTGTCATATGCTTCAGAAATTATTTGGGGGAGCATTTTGTAATGAAGACTTCAGCTCAGTTTGGTGTATCACTTTTCCAAAAACAAAAACCTATATATACAGCCAGGATATACATTTTAAAAATCTCAATGATTAATTCCATGTAGTTACTTAGGTTTGACTTTTAAATTGTGAATATTGACATTTTAAATTTGGAATTAATCTTTTTTAGTCTGAGAAAATACATGATGCTTTGAAATAATAGCAAATTGGAGCAACTTTTCACCTCTTCTTGGTTAATTATTTCTCAGGCTAGAAAAAAAAACAATTCCACAAACATTATCGAAAGTCATTTAATTCTGAATCAGAGTAACAAGCACTGTAATACATAAAACATGAAATATGTGTGTATGGAATGAACAACCTAAAATATTTGGGTGCCTCTTTTTCAGTTCTACTTAGTCACCCAGTTCACATCTGCTTTAAGTGTGCATACAATCATGCTATGTATTTAGAACTTCATTGAACTTAAGGGTATAAAATCTCTTCAGTGTATTTAATCATATACCTCTCATTTAATCATGTTTCACTGAAGAAAGGTTTTCCTCCTCTAGAATATGCTAACATTGCTATGTTCTGTAACAAGATTTCAGTAAAGAAATGAGGATTGATTTGACTAAGTATATGTGAAATTTTGACAGGTTGCATTTCAATTCCTTTGACAGTCTATTTTACATCTTCCCCTCTGTTTTTCTGCTCCAACCAACACCCTTTTGGACAACTTTACTCACAACAGACAACCTTGTTGGGCCAGCCCACTACAGACAGGATATAAATTGTAAGAAGCAGCAGCATTGTGCCAGAAAGGTTCCCTGCCAGCTGAGATGCAAGCCTGCCTCTTCCTTTTGCTTTGCTGCTGGGTAGACCAATGCCTGAAGAAGGAGGCCCCTGTAACTCAGCAGCTGTGGAGTGTGGCCCACACTGGACTCTTTGTGAGGAGGGACAGTGCAGGAGGCAGAGCTTTGAAGTGGGGTTGGGCTGGGCTGGGGTGTGGAGGAGAAAGGTTGGAAGCTTTCAGACTTAGAACTGTGTCTTCCTACCTAGGAGAGAGAGAGAGAGAGAGAGAGTGTGTGTGTGTGTGTGTGTGTGTGTGTAAATGTGCAGACAGGAAGGAGCTAGCATTGTGAAATAACCCCCTGCACCACAGGTCAGCCTTTGAAAGACAACAATAAAAAAAAAAAGGTACTTCGAATCATTTCATAACAGGAAATAACACAATGGAGACTGTAGAATTGTGAGGTGGAAAAAAATCTAAGAACTAGAACAAAAGAGGCTAAATAATTGATTAAGATAGTATGTATAAGTAGAGCTGAGAATAAATAGGGAGTTTTAAGCATCCAGTGTAGTTTACTATGCATTAAATAAGGTCACAAAAGTAAACAAACCATTTGCTAGGTTTCCAAATATATCAATAGATTTTTAGTACGCTCATCTTCAAACCCAGTAAGTTATAGTATTTACATTACAACTTTCTTAAATTCAATTGATAGCAGTCAAGAACTAATAAAGCTTTGATTGCATAGGTTTCAGAAAAAAAAGTGTAGTTTAAAAATGTAAATAATAATGATAATTGGGTTATTATTGCAGGGCAAAAAAGTTGTATGTGTTGTATTTTACTTTAGCCAAATTAAAACAAACGTGTCCTACTATTATGAAGTACATGCCATCTATATCACTAGTTATTAGAGAGCCATCAGCTTATTTCAACGTATTTACTTAAAACATTATCCAAGATTCATTAGTACCTGCATTTAACCTACATGTTTATGAAGTAATAATATATCACACAAATAGCACCATAAAGTTATAAGATTTTTTGCCTACACATTCTAACAGTTTGGCAAGATTTTCATTTTCCTTTTTTTTCTTCAGACACAGTACACCTGTGTGGTCTTACCATAAACTCTTTCTTGAATGACCTTTGATTTAAGAAACACTGGCCTGGTTTGATTTGAGAATATCAAACAAAGGCAGAAGGAGAGAGAAGGAACTTGAAGATGTGCTGTTGCTAAAAACAAATCTGACTGGTTTGCAGTTTTGTCTGCTGGGCGGCCTGTTCACTCATTTATACCTCATTCCTCCTGTACGTAGTTGATGCTTGTAAGAAGCCAGAAACTGGGGCAGTATGTTGGGGATTTCTTCTTATGTAGAATTTATTTACTCTCAACAATTTGGAACATAAATTTTACTTATAAAATGTACCTTATTACTCTTACATTAAATCTTCCCTTATTTTATTTTTCATTTTCACTTCCTTCATTTGCCTCAGTTTGTTTTGTCTCTCATTCACTACCCATTTCCCAAAATTTTTGTTTTTGAAGTAGGAGGCATTACTATGGAAGGGAAATACTGCACCGCTGAGCTATAGCCTCAATCGCACACTTTGAGGTTTTTAAAATCTTGTTAGAAAAACAGTTGCTCTGAGAAATGTACAGATGTAATAGTATCCTAATGTATTGGGTTTTCTCATCATTCAAATAGATAAGTGTTCTTCAAATTTTGTTTTGCTTCAGATGTAATTCATTGTGAATTAAATCATTTCACTCACAGTACAAATGATAGAGTATCAATTCATAGTCATGAAAAATACATAGATGTAACCTTCAGAAAAATCATAGATTTATAGAGAGGTACAAACAATTCCTTTAATAAGTTTCAATATAGCAAAAGTAGTCAATTCACTTCAAAATTGTGTTTGTTATTGTCTCATTCAAAACTCTGATGTACCCTTTTTCCTACTGAAAAATAAAATCAGCCTTCACATTTATCTAAAATGATTCTTACATAGGACTAGCTAAGCAAATGATAAAATTAAAGTAATGGTGGGCTTTTTTTTTAACCAATTTTTTTCTGTGAATAGGTTTCATTGTGTCAGATTCACATATGCATATAATACACCTTGATCATTTCCCCCACCATTACTGCCCTTGTCCGACCCTTCCCCATGTCACATTTTTGTGTGTTGGACAGAGTTTAACGTGTATACGAGGTATGGTTTTCCTCATACCCATCTCCCACTACCTTCCCTTTTGCTCCCCTCCCACTCCCGCATCCAATGACAGTATATTATATTTTCTGATCAACTTTTTTAGATTCTACATATTAGGGAGAATGTGCAATATTTGCCTTTCTGAGTCTGACTTACTCAAAGTGATGATTTCCAGATCCTTCAGTGTTGTGGATGACAAAATTGCATTCTTCCTGGTGGCTGAATAACATTATTCTCCGTTGTGTATATATACTGCATTTTCTTTATTTATTCACCTGTTGATGGGCACCAATGCTGATTCCATAGATTGGCTAGTGTGAGCTATGCTTCAATAAACATGCTGCAGATATCTCTATAATGTGAAGTCTAGAATTGATTTGGATAATTGATTTGGGAGTTGTATAGCTAAATCAAATGGTAGCCGTATTTTTATTTTTCTGAGGAATTGTTGCAGAAACACAGACCTAAAAGGAAGATGCTCCACATCAAGGAAATGGAAAACAACTTTTATAGCCAGCGGGCTAGTGGGAACCAGATCCAAGTCATCATCCCTGAGTCAGCTTTGGGTTTAGTTTATATAGGATTTGTAAGCAGGAAGTACAGAAGTTGATAGCAGGTTATTATATAATTGGTTACATGAATCAAGTCATATGTTGTCAGGCAGATTTGTTTCAGGTAGGTTAGCTAGAGCAGTTATTTATCATAAAGTGGGAGAAATTAGGGAGGGAGTTGGGGTTGAGGAGGTGGTTGAAACTAAGCATGACCTTGATGAGTTTATGTCAGCTAGACAGTCCTTGAACATAGAATATGTTTACATGTCAGAGAGTACAGGCAGTCCAGATGGATGCAGTTGGACTGAGCCAGGTTGGACTATCTCTAAGTTTCTGGTATGGTCAGTCAGGGCTGAGTCTAATGCTCTAGCTAAGTAGCAGGCGAAGCGAGAACATCTTGTCTTAACATGGCATCAGATTGTTGCCTTTTCAATTTTCTATCACAACCTGCATAATGATTTCAGTAGTGGTACTAATTTATATTCCTACCAGCAATGTAAACTGTCTCATGCACCCCACATTTTTGCCAGTATTTTTTTTTTTTATTCTTGATGATGGCCATTCTGACTGGAGTGAGATGGAATCTCAATCTAGTTTTCATTTGCATTTCCCAACCTTTTTTTTTTTTTCTATCCTGGATATTGAAGCCAGGGCCTGTACACATTAGAGGAGCACTCTGCCACTGAGCTCTGCCTCTCTCAAACATATTTTTATGTATTTACATCTGACTCTTTGGAAAGGGTGAAAGTAATTATTTTATCCCTTAGGTAGTGTTGTAGTCAGGAGTTGTACAGAGAACAATTAGAATCAGGACATGGAGTTTATAATATTATTTTTACAATGGTCACCCAGAGTTAACAAAAAAATGCAGGAAATCTATCCACAACACCAAAGACATAGAATATTTAGCCAAGGGCCTGGATCCCACAGCAATGTCCCACATGAGTCCAGATGAAGACCCAGAGCTCATGACCATGCCTCCCATGAGTCCAGCTGGAGGTCTAGAGCCCAAAAGGACTCATGCCAGTCTCTTTTATGGATCTATGCTGAGAAGGCCCAGAGGTCAGCGGTGGAAACTAGGAAGTCTATGCCAGCGGGGTGAAGGAACTGTGCTGGTGGGTTGAGGGTTCTATGCTGGAGCTGAAAAGTCACACTCAGAACAAGACCAGGGCTGTCCTGAAAAGCACCACAGCCATCCTCAGTGACATGGAGGCCCTGAGCTCCTCCTCCGACCAGCACAGTCGAGTATGTGCCAGGAAGCCAGCATGACAAGTTCATCCTGGAGACCAAGCTACCCATGTCTTCCCCTCCGGAGCCAGGAAGCAATGCTCAGTGTAAAGACCAGAGCTTTTCCAGGAGAACCAACAGCTCAAACAACAACACATAGGAGAACCCACAATGCCACAATGCCTCAGCGCCTCAATGCCTTACTGCACTAATGCACAGCTTCTCCTTCTCCACATCTCTATTTATGCTGGCAACTTTCCTCAGGTGGAACAAATACACTCTCAGAGCCCTGCTGATGTAATCCAGCTGGTGTTAGGTTGAACATCAGTTTTTAATCCATAACAGGTAGCTATTAATTCATAATGTTTTATGAATAATGAGTGAGGTGTTTAATAAATTGTATCTGTGAAATGATTACTGAAGAGATCACCTGTTTATATCTAATTTTTTTTTTGTCTTTTTGAGACAGGGTCTTGTAATGTACTTCAGACTGGCCTTGGGCTCAGTTTATGGCCCAGGCTGGTCTTGAACTCATAATAATCTTCCAGCCTCCCAAGTGCTAGGATTATAAGCATACACTACCATACCAGGCACACTTATTTATATTTAAGGTAATTTATGACAAACTAGTTGATGACCAAAATATATAAACTGCTTATAAGCAATAATTCTGAAATGTCTATTATGCAAGTGGTACATCATATGAGAATTTTAATGTACATTTAGGTGAGGAATAAAATCTTCCAGACCTTTATTCAAAGTATGAGAATTCAGATATTAGACTGATGTTTCTTTGACTAAGGGGTATGCTTTATATAGCTTGTTATATAATCAGTTATTTAATCTTTTAGAGTTAGCTGAAAGGGTATTAAAACAATAATCTTTCAACTTTTCTTTTCCAATTACTTAGTTACATGTTAATCAGTATATTCAAGCTTCCTTCTCATTAGTTTTTAAAAATGCAAGGAAATGCTTTTCAGTGTATGCTGTGAGAGATTTTATTAGGATTAAAATCTTTCAATAGACAATAGGGACAGGAGCAAGGTCCAGGTATTATATTTCATGGGGCAACACTACCCTTCAGGTAACTCTTGAGATGATCTATTTTAAATTATTTCCTACTTTTTTATGACAAAAATAGTCAAATTACAAATTTTTCATGCCATATCTTACCTCAAATTTTCCATCTTGGGCCAATCTATCTATCCTGTTTCTACATACAAGGTATTTTTAAAAATTCCTGGAAAAAAGAAAGTTTTTGACTTGTGTTGTTATACTTCTTTTCTTTTCATTGTGTGATAGGCCCTTGCCATGGCTTAAGGAATGGAAATCTGGCCATCCTGTTATTAGCTGCTCCTAACTGACCTCTTGTCCTGCTGCACAGACTTTGTGTCCTCAGCAGCAGATGGCTATGCTCATGCTTCCACACATTCCTGCAGGTGCCCTCCTTTGGATGAAGGCTGAGTCATTCATTCACATTCTTTCACAAACTCAATGTTTTTTCCTGTGACCAGCCCACAAGCCCTTTCCTTTCTTACCATGTGTATCACAAAGGCCTCGTACCTAACCTTCACATTAGAGATATTTCCATTGTCCCTGATGCTCCTGATGGTGCTCCTGAACTCAAGGTGCCCACAGGATGTTTCTGCCTATCTTCTGGAAAATACCTAAATCTTGAAATGTTCAAAACAAATCCACTGTAATTGTGAAATTATTTTATTATCTTTTCTGAATTCTTGTTAGTGGATACTACTGTGATTGTCTAATTCTTTAACCTATGAATCATCTTTTTCTTTTCTTCTCTCTTATTTTACCATTTTAGAGAATTGCCAAGCTCAGTGGAATGTAATGATGATGAAAAGTACTAAATATGGACCGGGCACTGTACTAACAAAACTACTTGTATTATCATTTAGTCTCCACAGTTTTTTCAATGATGTGGGTTGCCATTATTATTTTCACTTTAAAATTAAGGAAACTGAGGCACAGAGAGGCAAATTAGGTCACATAGATAATAAAGGATAGACCTGAATAGAGATGAGATCTAAACCTAGGCTGCTTAACTGCAGAAGTGACCTCTTAACTACCCTAAGCTGGCCTTCCAATTGGCCAGGATCCTAAATAACTCATTTCTCCCTGTTTTTCTCATTGGATAGTCTTGGTTCAGATGCTCCTCATTTCTTGCCTGAATAGCTTCTTACAAACTGCTATCCCAAAACCTTTTACCAAGATAGGTCTTCAAATCAATGCTTATCAGCATTTCCAGTGTGTTAGTGAAGCAATGTCTTTGCAGTCTATATATGGGAATCTTTGTTTCAGGAAAACTTTGTTCAATTAAATATTTGAGATTTTTTTTCTTCCCATTCCAGCAATTATTTTCCTCCAGGACAGAGATTATTTATATGTCGTTCTATTTACCAGCTTTTTTCTTATTATTTTACTTTTGTGCTCTTATTTCATTTTGTTGTTTCTTCATTTTGTTCTGTCTTCTTGGGCTGGGGAGATAGTTCAGCAGCACAGCGCCTGCCTGGCAAGTGCAAAATTGTGAGTTCGATTCCCAATACCAAAAAAAAAAAAAAAAAAAAAAAAACCAAACCCCCCCCAAATGTCTTCTTTGTCCTAGAGTATGTTTTTATGTATATCTGTTTTGCCTTTTTCTGATTTAAATGAAAATTTTATCTCTGTGATAGTTTCATTTAATTCTTTTAGTCCTGAGCTCTAGGACTCACTTTTCATAGCCTATTCATTCATAATTTTTCACCTGTTAGTTTTTCAGACTTTTTTTTTAAGAATGGCAACTTACCTTTACTTTTTTTGTGTTTTGGGAAAAATATTTATTTAAAAATTTTCTGGGAACAGCTCCTAAAATTCTGTACTCTGTGTTTGCCTTTTATTTATTTTTTCCTCTCCAATTTTCTTTCAGCATCTAAGCCTCCATCAGGAAAATGGAGATGTCAGAAAAAAATGAGATTTTAAAAAACACATACAATAAACTTTGAGAGAGTTTTATACATTCCTTAGCTTTCCTCCTTTATCATATCTAGGACCGAGGCTGGGTAACTTCGCATATAGAGTTCCCGGTTGTATGAAAAGAAGCCAGTGGTAGGTCATGCATTACTTTCCAAGAGTAGAAAATACAATATGGGGAAAGTTAAAGAAAAGCTTACTTGTTTTCCAGCATGGAAAATGGCCAGGAAAGAGGAAAAAATAAACAGGAAAAGACCCAGGAAATGTGCTTCAATTTTTCATGCATTGACTGAGTGATCATCAGGTAACCATGAATGCTAGAAGGGAAGAGAGGTTTTTTGTTTTCTAGTTAGAATTCTGAGTGGAGCTTTCCTCTCAGACTGCCCTTCAGAAATCTGGGGCATGGCTACTTCTTCTGGGAGGCCTGGTACATCAATAATTTAGGAGCTCTTAATTTTAGATTCTCCATTTTCTCACTTTGTTTCCTCTAGAGGCAGACCAAAGGCAAGGATTTGGATATCAAAGGTTTATTTGGGATGAGTGGGAATGTTAAACCAAAAGGAAGCCAAGAAGGTGTGTTATCATCGGACAAGTTAGCACATAACTGGAGCCTGGCTCTGCTCGGGAACAGCTCAGAAAATGTCCCTTAAGTTTTCCTGCACCATTGTTAAAGGGGCCAGAGTACTTAACTATCTTCTTAACAGCCATTGGTTGATGATTTTCCCCAAAGATAATTCATTCCTTAGTATTTCCGCTGTGGTATTATGTTCATACCTGAGTAGCCAGAGAAAGACTTCAGGCAAGAAACTCTAAAAGGACAAGCAAACTCCAAGGCACTGGCAGATGAAGGTCAGGTGGTACACAGGGAAAGGTAAGCTCAGGAGGAATGTTGTCAGGCTGCAGATGGCATCCATAGGCAGGGTCTTATGGTCTCCAGGTGGCAGGCGTGCCAACTCCACAGAACTTCTATGGTAATTCTGTCACATAGGAGTGGAAGCAGAGAGTAAATACCAAGGCCACTTAGGGACCTGCAGCCAGGAAGCTCTTAGAGGAAGCTGTGTCACTACTGTCCAAGCCAGGAGAGAGAGGCAGGGTTTTCCTTTTAAAAGTTTTAGGAGTGATGGCACATGCCTGTAATATCAGCACTCTGAGAGGCAGGAGCAAGGGGATAGCAGGTTCTAGTCTAGCGCAGACAACTTAGTAACTTAGTGTCTCAAAAAGGGGTGCAGGATAGGCTGGGGACATAGCTCAATGCAAAAGGCCTTGTGTTAAACCTCCAAAATCGCAACAACAACAAAAAGGGTTTCACTTTTTAAAGCAGTTGTAGGTTTATGGCAAAACTATAAAACTGTAAAATTACAGAAATGTTCTATATAAAGCCTGCCCCCACAGATACCTAGCATCCCCCATCGTTAACTTCCAACCCCAGTGTAGAAATTTGTTCTAACCGATGAACTTACATTGACTCATCACAATCACCTAAAGGCTTCAGTGTTAGTGCTGTGTACTCTATGGGTTTGGACAAATGTGTAGTGACATGCATCTACTTTATAATCTCATGTTGAATATTTTCCTTGCCTTAAAAATCCTCTTTTATCTATTCATATCTTCCTTCCCTGACCCTTAGCAATCTTTGATAATGTTTATTGTCTCCATAATTTTTACTCTTCCAGAACATTATATAGTTGAAATCAGACAGGATATAGCCTTTTCAGACTGATGTCTTTCACTAAGTAAAACGCCTTTGAGGTTTCTTCATGTCTCTTTATGGTTTGATAAGTTATTTCTTTTTCAGTGCCTGTGTTAATCTACTTTGTGCTGATGTAATAGTATCCCCACAATGGGGAAATTTATAATGAACAAAAATGTACTTGAGTCATGGTTCTGAGTATCTGTTGAGGGACTTTTTGTTCTGTCATCTGATGGCAGAAGGTACAAAGGCAAGAGAAGATGAGCTAGAGCAAGAGGAGGCTCAGCTTGTCCCTTTATAAGAAACCCAGTCCCACAATAACAAACTCGTGCTCACAGCAGCAAAATGAATCCATTCATAACCTAATCCCTGGCTAAGTTTCTCTCCTCTCAGTACTATCTCTTAGGGCACAAGTTTCTAGCATGTGTGCTTTTGGAGACACATTTTACTGAATGATATCCCATCATCTCTGTGTACTACAGTTTACTCACTAACTGAAGAATTTCTTTGTTGCTTTCCAAGCTTTGACAATTATGAGAAAAGCTGCTGTAAACATCCATGTGCAGGTGTTTGTAGCTTTTAATTCCTAGATTTTTTTTCAGAAAATGCCAAATTGCATTGCAAAATCTCTATATAATTTTGTATACTCACCAGCAACTTAAACAACAATCTTGCTGCTTCACCTTTTCATCAACATTTCCTGTTGCCCATGTCCTACATTTTGGCCATTCTAAGAGATGTACAGTGATATCTTATTGCTTTAAGTTGCATTTCCTTGATGAAATACATGGACATGTTTTCATATGCTTCTTATCTGTATATCTTTGTTGATGGGATGCTTGTGAATGCCTTGTTAGCCCATTTTTGGCAATCCAAAGTTGATTTTTCTTATTATTGAATTCTGAAAGTTCTTCGTATATTTTAACTAACACTTCTTTATCAGATATGCCTTTTTTTTTTAAATTTTAAAGCCCAATTATGAGAAAAGCTGCTGTAAACATCCGTGTGCAGGTGTTTGTAGCTTTTAATTCTAGATTTTTTTTTTCAGAAAAAGCAGTTATATCCTTTAGGGCACTTTCTTTTTCCTCTCTTTTTTATAATAGCAATTACACATTTTGGGTTTTATTACTCCTACAGTTCTTATTACTTTCTACACTAGAGACACAATGTGATATTTATAAATATGATTCTTATTTATTTCACTTATGAGGATAGTCTCAAGTTGTCTCCATTTACCTATGAAGGCCTCAAGATCATCCTTTTTTATAGCTGAGTAATATTCTGTTGTATAAAAATGCCACATCTTTTTCATCCATTCTCCAGTTGATGGGCATTTTGGTTGTTTCCAAGATTTAGCAAATTGTGCTGCTATGAACATGGGTGCACATATATCACTGTGGCATAACCTTTTCAGGTTTTCTGGGAAAATATCCAGGAGGGGAATAGCTGGGTTGAATGGAGCTTCCAATTCTAATCTTCTGAGAATTCTCCATATGGATTTCCATAGTGGTTGCACCAGTCTGTACTCCCACCAACAGTGAGGAAGTGTTCCTTTTCCCTGCAGCCTCGCCAACATTTGTTATCAGTTGTTTTCTTGATGGCAGCTATTCTCTTCCAGGTGAGATGAAATCTCAACACTGTTTTAATTTGTATTTCTTGAATGACCAGTGATGGTGAGCATTTCTTAACGTATTTATTCGCTATTTGTATATCTTCATCTGAGAACTGTGTGTTCATCTCAGATGCCCATTTTTGGAGTGGGTCTCTGAATTTGGGGGCTGGATGTTTTTCAATTCTTTATATGTTCTTGATATAAGTCCTTTGTCTGAGGGGTTGCTGGCTATAATTCTTTCCAATTCTGTGGGTTTTCTTTTCACTCTGTTGGTGATTTATTTGGAAGTGCAGAAATTTTTCAATAATATGAGATTCTAGTTGTTGATTCTTTGAAATGTTTCCTGTGCAGTTTGCATTTTGTTCATGAATTCTCTGCCTACCCCTATGACTCCAAGACTTCTACCTACCTTGATTTCCAGTAGATTTAGTGTTTCTGTTTTAATATTTAGATCTTTGATCCATTTAGACTACTTTTGTGCATGGTGATAAGCATGGGTCTAGTTTCAGTCTTCAGCATGTGGAAAGCCAATTTTCCAACACCATTTATTAAAGAGACTATCCTTCCAGTGAACGTATTTAGCCCCTTTGTCAAATATCAGGTGGCTGAGTGTCTTTGTAATTATGTTTGCATCTTTTAATCTGTTCCATTGATCCTCAGATCTACTTCTTTGCCAGTACCATGCTGATTTTATCACTGTGGCTTTGTAGTATAGTTTCAAGTCAGGAATTGAGATGCCTCCTGCCTTCCTTTGTTGCCCAGAATTGCCTTTGCTATTCTAAGTTTCTTCTGTTTCCAAATAAATTTTAGGAGCATTTCCTCTAGATCTGGGAGGTATGTTAATGATATTTTGATTGGGATTGCACTGAATCTGTATAACAGTTTTGGGAGTATGGCCATTTTCAGTGTTGGTTCTTCCTAACCAAGAGCAAGAAATATTCTTCCATTTTCTAATATCCTTGTCAATCTCCTTTTTTAATGTAGCATAATTTTCAGCATATAGGTCTTTTACATTCTTAGTTAGGTTGATTCCTAAGTATTTCATTTTTTTAGATGCTATTGTGAAGGGAGATATTTCCATAATTTCTCTCTCAATGAGTTTTTTGTTTGTGTATAGGAATGCTATTGATTTTGGGGCATTGACTTTGTATCCAGGTACCCTGCTGAATTTGTTTATTATCTGCAGTAGTCTTTTAATGAAGTTTTTTGGGTCTTCTATATAGAGTATCATGTCATCTGCAAATAGTGATAGTTTAAATTCTTCCTTTCCTATCCTTATTCCTTTTATTTCTCTCTCTTGCCTAATTGCCCTGACTAGTGTTTCCAGAACTATATTGAATAGGAATGGTGATAGTGGACATCCCTGTCTTGTTCCTGATTTTAATGTAAAAGCTTTCAATTTCTGTCCATTTAGTATAATGTTGGTTGTTGTCATAGATGGCCTTTATGAGATTAAGGTAGACACCATGAATTCCAAGTTTCTGAAGGGTTTTTATCATGAACATGTGTTGGACTTTGTCAAAAGCTTTTTCTGCATCTATTGAGATGACCATGTGGTTTTTTTCATTTATTTGTACATTTATTGATTTGCGTATGTTAAACCATCCCTGCATTCCTGGAATGAATCCCACTTGGTCATGATGTATAATCTTCTTGATGATTTGCTTCATTCTATTTGCCAGTATTTTATTGAGAATCTTTTCATCAATGTTCATTAGTGAGATTGGCCGATAGTTCTCCTTTTTGGTTGGCTCTTTCTCTGGTTTTGGTATCAGAGTAATACTTGCCTCCAGGAATGATTTAGGGAGGATTGCTTCCTTTTCAATTTCATTAAAGAGTTTAAGAAGTATTGGCATCAAATCTTCTCTAAGTTTCTTGTAGAGTTCAGCTGTGAACCTATCAGGACCTGGGCTTTTCTTTGTTGGTAAGTTTTTAATTAGATTTTCAATTTCAATAGCTGATATTGGGTTATTCAAAATTGCTATATCTTCTTGGTTGAGCTTTGGTAGTTCATAGGTTTCTAGAAATCTATCCATTTCCTCTGTGTTTTCCACTCTATATGAGTAGAGATTTTCAAAGTAGGTATTCATGATCTTTTGAATTTCCATGGGGTCTGTAGTAATTTCCTCCTTTTCAGTCCTTATTGCATGAATTTGGGTTTTTTCTTTCTTTTTCTTTATGAGGTTAGATAGAGGTTTGCCAATCTTTCTTATTCTCTCAAAAAACCAGCTCTTTGATTCGTTAATTCTTTTTTGTTTGTTTGTTTGTTTGTTTCAATTGCATTGACTTTTGTTCTAATCTTTACAATTTCTTCTCTTCTATGAGCTTTGGGTTTAACTTGTTCTTCTTTTTCTAGAAGCTTGAGATGAAGCATTAGGTTGTTTATTTGTGCTCATTCTGTTTTCTTGATATAATGATTTATTACTATATATTTCCCTCTGAAGACCACTTTCATTGCATCCCACAGATTGCAATATGTTGTTTCTGCATTTTCATTGAATTGTAGGTGTTGTTTTATTTCTTCTTTAATTTCATCTGTAGCCTACTGGTTGTTCAGAAGGTTGATTTAAGTTCCATGTATTTATGCATGGTTTGCAATTTCTTTTGCCATTAATTTCCAATTTCAGTGCACTATGGTGAGATATTATGCATGGGATAATTTCAATACCTTTGCATTTACTTAATGTTTTATGGTATAATATATGGTCTGTTTTGCAGCTGAACAGAATGTGTATTCTGATGTGGTTGGGTGGGACACTCTGTAAACATCTATTAAGTCCAATTGCTCACAGGTATGATTCAGTTCTATTATTTCTTTGCTTTTTGTCTAGTTGATCTATCTCTTTGTGACAATGGGGTATTAAGGTCCCCTGTTATAATTGTGTTCTTGTGTATTTGATTTTTCATGTCCATTAGTATCTGTCTTATATAGCTGGGTGCTCCTGTATTTGGTGCATATATATTTATAATTGTTCTTCCTCTTGAATTTTTCCACTAATGAGTATGTAGTGACTTTCTTTATCTTTTTTAATCATTTTAGGTTTGAAGTTCACATTGTTTGCAAATAGAATAGTTACTCTTGCTTTTATCTGGGTTCCTGTTGTGTGGAATATTGTTTCCATCCTTTGACTTTTAATCTATGAGTTTCATTTTGGGTCAGATGTGTTTCTTGTATACAGGATATTGTAGGATCATGTTTCTTGATCCATTCTGTCAACCTATTTCTTTTTATAGGTAAATTGAGGCCATTTACATTTATGGATACAACTGATAGGTACTGGCTCGACTTTGCCATGCTATGTTCCAGTTGTTTACTTTCTGTTTTTTCCCCTTTGTTTAATTGCTTGTCCTACCTGGTGGTTTCTTCCTGTTGTTTCTGGGGATTGTGATCATTTTTATTTCTACGTAGTATGTCTTTCAATACTCTTTGTAGGGTTGGTTTGGTGGACATGAATTTCTTCAGTTGTTCTTTGTCATGGAAGTATTTTGTCTCTCCATTAAATTTGAATGAAAGTTTTGCTGGGTACATCAGTCTGGATTGAAAGTTGTTTGCTTTTAGGACTTGAAATACCTCACTCCAAGCTATTCTTGACTTGAGGGTTTGTGCTGAAAAGTCTTCTGTGATTCTAATGAGCTTTCCTTGATAGGTGAGTTGTGTCTTTTCTCTAACAGCTTTTAGTATTCTGTTTTTATGGTGCATGTCTGGGATGTTAATTATTATATGTCTGGGTGTAGATTTATGGTGCTTGTGATTGTTTGGTGTGCTATATGCCTCATTTATCTGCATATCAGATTTTTTTCCCCGTGTTTGGGAAATTTTCTGCTATTACTTCTGTGAATATTTTAGTTATGTCATTTGCATTGATTCCTGCATCTTCACTGATGTCTGTTAGTTTTATATTGTTTCTCTTGGCATCATCTTGAAACTGCTGGATTGTCATTTCACGCTGCTTTGTTATTTTTAAAAGTTTTATCCTTTCAGAATTGCTAATTGCAATCCTGTCTTCAAGGTCTGAAATTCTATCCTCACCTTCATTTAAATGGTTTTGCCAGTTTTCAGTAGAATTTTTTGTTTCTTGGATGTCTCTTTGAGTTTGTTTCATGAATTCTGCTTATTTTCTATATTGTTCATTCAAGGTTTCAATCAGTTTCCCATGCTCCTGTACTTTTTTTTTAAAAAATCTATTTCTTTTCTAGCTGCACCAAGCAACTTCTTAACTAAGGTTTTTATTTCTGTTTTTACATGAGTGATTACTTCTAATTTGATTTTCTCTATAGCCTCATGGCATTGTCTTTTTATTTCACTTGCTATCTTTTCAGAGATTTCCAGTGTGTTACTTTTGAAGTCCTCTATTTCAATGTCTCCTGTACTTGCTCCTGGTGGACTAGATGTGTGAGATTACATTTTGCTTTTTTGTTTTGCTATTTTCCCTTTTGGTTTAATATTTGGTTCTTCAATCCCACTAGTGTAAACTGTTGGTAGTGTATATGTTGGGGTCCTACTGTAAGGTTGATGTTTGTCCAATTGCTGGGTCCCAAAATGAAGAGGTGGACCAGTAACCTGAATTTCCCCTGCAGGGCCTGTTGGGTGAGTCCTATGTTCTTCCTAAGCTTATAAGCCTAGGAATACTGATGGAAATCAACCTCTAGTTCCTGTTGTTATTATGTCTTCAGGTTGTTCAGAGTCACCAGATTTCCCTGTTTATAGTGTTTGTCTTGGCTAGGACCCTACTGGCCTCTGGGTGTCCCACAAGCCCCCTTAATTTTCTCCAGGTTGGGGAAGGCCTTGTTGGCACTTTCCTCAACCTACCTGATATTCTCTGTGTGGAGGAAGGACTCACCCACCCACTTCCAAGCTTGCCTATGGCCTACTTCTGGCAGGGGCTTCTGTATTGCTCCTGTTTACCTACTGAAGGTGGCAAATTCTAGTCCTAGTTTAGGGGCAAACTCACCTTACTGATAGAACCTGCTGAGTTCTTCTTACTGAGTCTCCCCTCGATACTGCATTGTAAATCCACTGCAGTCCAGGGTTCTGGGAGCCAAAGATCAACAGCAATACTAGGTCTAGGAGGTGGAGGGGTTCCCTGAAGGCCATGGTGGGACTGCAGGGTTGTGCATCACAGCTTGGAGTTCCTAGGTCCTGAGGTGGGTGGCCAAGATTGTGGGACGTGGGAGGGGCCCAGTTTTGGCTTCGCCCCATGCATGCCACTGGCTGGAGTTCCCAGGTCCCACGAGGTTGCCTGCAGGGATGGTGGGAGTCACAGGAGGGGCCAGGGTCTAGCCTGGCCACATGTGCACTGCTGGCTGGAGATCCCCGGTCCCATGAGGCTGCCTGTGGGGATGGTGGGAGTTGCAGGAGGGGCCCAGGTCTAGCACAGCCCCAGGCGTGCTGCTGGCTGGAGTTCCCAGGTCCTGTGAGGTCATCTGTGGAGATGGCAGGAGTTGTAGGAGGGGCCCAGGTCTAGGCTGGCCCTATGTGTGTCACTGGCTGGAGTTCCAGATATTTCTTTTATAAATGTTTTTTCCAAGTCTGCAGCTTGTCTTATTCTCTTGATGTTGTCTTTCATAAAGCAGAAGTTTTAAATTTTAAGTAAGTCCAGCTTATCAGTCATCTCTCTCATGATTTATGCTTTCCACATTATATCTAAAAAATTATTATCATACCAAATGTTATCTAGGTTTTCTGTCAGGTCTGGGAGTTTTGTAGTTTTGTATTTTATATTTAGGTCTGTTATCTATTTTGAGTTAATTTCTGTGAAAGAGGGTAAGATCCAAGTCTAGATTTATTTTATTTATTTTTCACGAGGATGTCTAGTTTTTTTCAGTAGCATTTGTTGTAAAAGGCTGTCTTTGTTCCATTATATTGCCTTTGTTCCTGTCAAAGATCAGTTGACTATATTTGTGTAGGTCTATCTCTGAGTCCTCTATTCTTTTCCATTGATCTATTTGTCTATTATATTGCCATTGCCACACTATCTTGATGTATAGTTAATTTTGAATTTGCATAATGTCAGTTCTCCAATTTCATTCTCTCCCTTCAATATTGTGTTTGCTATTCTGGCTCTTCGCTTTTCCATATGAATTTTAGAATTTGATTGTCAATTCTACAAAATAACTTGCTAAGATTTTTGTTGATGTCTTAGTCATTTGCTTGTTGCCAAGACAAAATACTCAATACTCGCAACCTACAAGAGAGGTTTATTTGGGCTCAAACATTCTAGACGTTTCATTCCAAATCAGGTTCCAAGACAGAATGGATTGGTGGAAGGATCTGGTGATGGAAAGTGGCTCACATCATGGTGCCAGAAGTAGAGAGAGAAGGGAGGAGCCAGGGAGAGAGATACAACCTTCCAGACTATTCCCGCAGTGAACCACCTCCATCTTCCTAACAGAACATTTAGCCATAAGCTCATCAGTGGACTCATCCATCAATGACTATAGTGCCCTGTGCTCTGATCTTCTTCTGAAAGCTCTGTGTAAGGTTCTTGGGAGGCATCTAGAAATAAACCATAACATAAATTGACTCTACAGATCAAATTAGAAAGAAGTGAAACCTTGATAATATTTTCTATTTCTGAACACACAATATCTTTAGCTCTTCTGTTTTTTTTTAAAATAAGAATTCCTAGATTAGCTAAATAAGTGAAGTAGGAGTGAATAGTAAATCTAAGCATTTAAGAGTGAAAACTTGTATAACATTTTAAAAGCAATTTATGTGTTAAAATTGAAGATATGCATGCTTGCAATTTAAGAATTCCAGTCAGTGCCAAATGAATAAAATTTTATAAGAATACTACATGATTTCAGTTATATAAAGGATAAACATTTAATTATGTAAACCTTAAAAACTAAATAATATATATCATTGTATATACCACACATATGTGGTAAGCCTACAAGGAGAAGCATGGTGTGATATTCACCAAATTACAGGATAATGTTTGCTTCTTTTAGGGAAAAAGGGATTTGAAGGTTTTGATTGTGTTCTAGTTCTTAAACCATATGGGGGTACATGGGTATCTATTTTATTATTGTTTAAATTGTTCATATAAATTATACCTTCTTGTTGCTGTAATGTATTTTCATTAAAGCTGGTCTGATTATTTAATTTAAAAGTAGCATATTAATAAGTTAGGTTAATTTTCTTGTTTTAGAAAACAAGTTGTAGGAAATTGGGAATGTGTTATGAGTTTAGTTATGGAGAAGAAGTTGCTACCAAATCTGGCACCAGTTTTTTAAGTTTCTAGTTATTCTATAATCCAATAATTTATTGATACAATGAACATAGATACACCATCCACAGATGTCAGAATAGTGCTTATCAGTTCAAAATTCATGGTCATTTTCATTATTTAATATGTTGGTTAGAGTTTTAGTTTTGCATTTAGGTTAAACACAAACAAGATTGAAATTGAAGGATATTCTCACAGTGGCAAAATGACAACTTTCACCCTCATGCAACTCAGAAAATCACTTAGCTTTCTCTCTAGTACATGTATTATTTCTCTATTTGTGGTTGGGAACCATGGAAACCATGGCTGCAAACATTGTTAGCATAAGCAAATATGACTATTTTTAAGACTAGGTTGATTTAGAATAAAACCAGCACTGAACTGACCAGTCATACAGAATTCAGTTGATTATATATTTAGTGTTGTATAGATCAGATGGTCAGATGCCTTCTAGTTAAACATCACAGCAGCCCTAGGGTGTGAGTTCTCTGGGATAGGACACAGGTAAATATTTACACAAACCTGCCACACAGCTGTAGTCTATTATTATCTTTGTAACACAGATATCTATAATAGGAATGTCTAGGAATTCATTTGGGCTTTCTTTACCAAATTTGTGTTTTAAAAATATATTAAAACCTTTTTATGAAAAATACATATATGCAACACATAAAAGCAGAGTTATTTTAAAGACAACTCCAATGTATCTTCCACGCAGGTCAAAAAATAGAATGTGGCCTCACCCGAGCGGCCCCCATGTGCCTTTCCCATAGGGCACCCTAACCCCCCAACCCCTCAGAACCTGGTGTTTTCTTTCATTACATCCTGGCTTCGCTTTATGGTTTGGCCTCTTAACCATACCTTCCCAAGCAGTATAATTTCTGTTCCTGTTTTTAATCTTGAAGAGTGGAATCAGTGTTTATATTACTGTGTCTTGCTTCCTTTTATCAACATTGTATTTCTTTAGCTTCATCCTTGTTATCATAGATAGATGGTCTGCTAATTCTCCTAAATCTTACATCATCTAACTGCAGTGATTTGTAATTTCTATAGCACTTTGGGGATGGGAGCTGTTGAAAATTATTTCAGTGTGTATATAACTGTACTCTCCCTGGCCCTTCTGCCATACAATAAAGATTAAAAGCTATAATTTTATTAAGTATCAACTATTTGCTGAGACTGACAAAAGTGTTCATAGACTATTGATGCACTTAAGGTTCTACTGGGTAGAATGTAGGTTTAGCCTCCTCTTTCCAGGCAAGAATCTGAAATTGAGAAAGGAAGCTCAGAATGTAGATTCTCTGAGATTTACTTACCTGGAGCACAAGTCTTGGTTTTCTTTCTTTCTTTCTTTCTTTCTTTCTTTCTTTCTTTCTTTCTTTCTTTCTTTCTTTCTTTCTCTTTCTTGTTTCAGTCATATTAAGTGAGCAAACTTGCTGTTTTTGTAATAGTCTTTTTTTCTATCTCACTGGTTCTTGATATTTTGCTTTAAATTTCTACTGGTGCTTACACACAAATAAGAAATTCAGAAAGATAAAGGTAGCGGTGTTTTTTCTTGTAATAACATAGTGAACGCTGTCTGTGAGCTGCTTTTCCTGGGAGCACTGGCAACTGACTCCTCTGCTGAAGCAAGGAGTAGGAGGGGTCCAAGGAGGGCAGAGAGTAAGATGAATGCACTGAGTTAGTCTACGTCAGATCTACTGCTTGGTCATCACCCATCTAGCTCTGAGGCTTTGTATAGTCACTTACTCTCCCCGGGGTGCAGTTTATTATGTGTAAGTGAGGTTGCTGAGCAGTAATTTTCAATCTAGATTTCAAGGACCATTCTAAATTCTTGTTTTGAATGCAGATGTCTGAGCTTGGTTAACACCTGTAAGCATGGGAATTTGTGAGTTTAACAAGCTCCCTTGAGTGAGAACCAGTGAGGTAGGTGGAGGCTTAAGTTCTGTCTGATTTTTTAAAAATAGCATTTGAACTTCTGGAACATTAGTAGCTTCCATCAAAGCTTTGTCCTGTGAGCTTTGTTAATAAAAATAAATTCAAACCCATTAAAATGCAAGAGGCTAAACACATTATCATTGTTATGAGTAAGCAACAGTAATACAAGTCTAGGGTACTAGTTATAAAAACAGCTTGAGATTGTTTGGTATGGAGACCTGGAATGAAATATACTGCCTCCGTGGGATTGTATCCATATCATTAAAAATTACTAATTCAGAGTAGCAGGAAAATCAGCATTGGACACGGCAGCATGTATCAGTATGTGATATGTGGAGTGCTATGCAGTCTTATTAAGAAAGCTCAGTAGTTGTTTATACTCTCAAAAACAACTCTAAAAGTCAACTCATTTAATTATAAAATATGCTAAATGTGTCACCCAACAGATTGGAGACAGTCTGCTGGCTGATTTATTTTTACTTTGATTTTGCATTCCTTACATGTTTTCTTTTGGACTATTTTGAAGAAGTCTCTTTATAATATGTAATACTTTCCTAGGGCTATTCTATATACTCTGAGACAGTGGAGTCATCTCATTAATTGCTCTCATGTTTTATATCTTCCTTTTGATTGGAATAACCGCCCTTAAATTGTGTAACAGTTTCACCTTTCCCCACCCACAAGGCTGCTTTCGTTGTCAAAGCTGTTCTGGAGGAAAACAATATATTTCCGCCAGTGAGAAGCCTCACAAGCAGCAGGGATGCTGGGCTGGTAGTATAGAGGGAGGTAAACAGAGACTCTCCAGGGCATTTATTTTTTCTAGGTTCTATATTTTTCTATAATGTGTGAGCTGCAACACTTCATCTCAAACCTGTAAAGGAGCAATTGTTCACATAGTAATATGTTAGAAACCTTCATATGGGAGCTGCTAATCTTCATGTTAATGACAGTACTATTTGAAGTAAACAGGACACTTCCATATTAAAGGACTTCCATTTCATTTCTTTCTTAATTGCCAGATAGTTTGAGAGAATTTCACTCATTCTCTTTCTCTGTCTGTCTCCGTTCTCATCTTAGTCCTGCTTTTTCAATTTTGGAAAAGATCATCAATATCTTGACTGGTAAGTGGAGCAGTCACTTCTTCCTTATTTTCTTAGTCTGTTCTGGGAAAGATGACTTCTCCCTTTGCTGTCAGTACCTTATATATTGTGGCACTGACAGAATTATATTCTTAATCTTTTTATTACTTTATTCCTGGTTCTCTGCCTCACTGACAAATACTAACTCACTGAATTCTCTGACTGCATGGGTCTTCTGAACTACAGACTTGTGGTTTCTTTTACCTTCTGGACAGCTCCATTTGGATACTCATAGACATTTCAAGATTGAACTCAATAAGTGCTCTCTCCAAAACTTGCTTCTCCATTTCCATTCCCTATTTCAGTAATGATATTGCTCTCCAATTCTTTAGCTAAGCCGAATCTATCCATGCATCCTCGCTGACTGAGGTAAGGTGTATTCTGTGTTGTTTTACTGGTTCCAACCTCTCTGCACCCATCGTCCTTGCCTTTCTCAGCTCCAGGTATTTCCCCCTGAGACTCTTCCTGATTCTTTCCAGTTCATCTAGGCCATCTTCCACACCATCATGGAGCTGTTTTCCTTATACAAACCTGTTTTACCCTTATGCTTACAAATGAATCCCACTTTAGTTGACCTTAGAAGAAAATGCAAACTTCTCTTTACAGTCTTTGGAGAATGATTAGACCTCAAACATCACTTCTAAATGTACCTCCTAGTGTTGCTCACATGTGTGGTACCTGCTCCATTTATGTTAAATGATTTTGTGGCTCTGTGGTTTGGCATGCCTCATTCCTTCAGTGTTTCCCCTGAACTCTTTTTTTTAAAATTTTATTTAAAAAGAAAAAAAAGGCAAAACAGAAAAAAAGGGTAGAAACTATACAGAATTTCAAAAAAAAATAAACACTAAGAAATCACTAGTTGATAAATTACATACTGTCTTTCTAGGTATAGTTGTTCAAGTTACAAAATCAAAGCATACAAAATGGTCATTCAGTGAAGCTGCAAGCAGTTCTGTTCAATGATCCAACAAAAACTCAGCAATATGGTTATCAATCCTACACATTTAAAAATACATGCAGTTATATCCTTTAGAGCCCTTTCTTTTCCTCCTTTTGCTTTTTAAGTCCATTATCTGTTTAGTTATATCATGTTTCAGATTGCTCAGTACCTTACTGATCTGTTTTGTTGTTGTTATTTACTTTTTCATTTTTTCTTTATTATTTATTTATTTATTTATTTATTTTATTTTGCTGGTAGTAAAAGACAGAACAAAGCCAACTGAGACAATGTAGTGAAATTGGTACAGAACTTCACAGCAGGTTACTGGGATAACAGTGATAGGTACAATGGCACAGCAGGTTACTGGGATAACAGTGATAGGTACAATAGTACACCTCGTTTTCTTCACAATACCTGTTCTTTCAATCAGGTACAGCAAAATTGAAGGAAATACTGAACTTATAAAAACAGAATATTGAATAGAACAATACCATTAATCAAAACAGAGCAAAACGGTGATAAAAATATTTGCCTTCAATGAGATGGTAGAAGGAAATCCTTATTTGCTATATCACATATAGTCAGACTTGCAAGAGATGCTCAGATCTCTGGCTCCCACTTGCTAATGGGTGCATGTGTGTGTGTGGATGTTTGATTCTTAACCCGCATGCCAGTAGCCAGAACAATTGTTCAAAGTTAATATCAGATCTTATCTTTGCTATATTCAAAGTCTAATCGCTTTCTATGTCACATAGAGAAAGACTTTGTTTTCTGTTGTTCTTTCCCTTAAAGACTGTTCTAGCTATGCTGGCCTCCTTGCTGTTCTCTGAGTGTGCTGGCACATGCCTCCCTAGGGATCTTTGTACTGCTATTTCCGCTGCTTGCTTTTCTCTTCTCCTGTTATCCTCTGGACCACCCTTGCTCACCACTTGTTTTTCTTCATAGTACCTACACCATTTGTTCTAACATATATTTGCTTGCCTATGATCTGTAATAGATTACAACTCTGCAAAGCCTAAGTTTTGTCTCTTTTGTTTACTGCTCTGTTCTCAGCAGGTACTGGGACAACTTAGGTTTGCTACATAGTAGGCAATCCATAAACATTTGTTGAATAAATGGTTCCAAAGTCTTTGCCTTCACTCTTTTCATGGTGATGCAGGATATTTAAAAGTAATCATAGGTCAAGTAAGTATTTTTCTTTTTGACTTTTATTTAGAAGGAAAAATCTGCTAAGGGAAGAAAGGCAGTGTTCCTTTTTAGTACCTAGAGTAGTCAAGGTTCTCTAGAGAAAAGAACCAATAAGGTATAAATTGGTCCCTGTGTATTTGGACTTGCTAGCTTTGCACAATCTAATCACAGGGTGCACAAAGCCAGCAGGCTGAAGGTCCGAGGAAGGGGTGTTGCCGCGCCTTGAGACTGAAGGCGAACTACAGACACAATTATCTCTTCCTCTGGTGAAACTTTGCTTTTTCTTAAGGCCTTCAACTCTTGGGCAAAGCCCACCAATTGAGGATATTTTGCTTATTTTCAAACTACTAACTTAAATGATAACATCTAAAAAGAACTTTGATGTTTGACCAAATATTGGGACTAGCCACTCCTCCATTCACTTCAGGTTTACTGAAGGAGGGACGGAGGGCAGAGGGGAGGGAGTTGTTCTTTAAAATTGCTTTTATCAGAGTAGTTATTGATTGATCATTAATTTTTTTGACTGTGGCCTAGCAGAGGCCAAGGGCTTGGCTTCAGTTCTCACATAGTCCAATCACATCCACTTGCCTTGGGACCTACAGCACTACTCCTAGATTGTCTATAGCCATTTTACAAGTGGATGTCATTGGACCCATGAGACACTGTCCAAAGAATGGACAGATGTATGCAAATCTGTAGTTACTAATAGAAAAATCAACTGAAAGTCCATATGGCCCATTAACAGTGCTTCAGGAATGTATTCAAAAGCAAATTGAGAAAAGGATTGCTTTCTAAATTAATATCATCTGGTCTTTATTTTCTTCCCTCTCAAAAAACAGAAGAAAAGAATTCCAAGGGTAATTTCCCTTTTTAGTCTTTTTTCCTAGCAATTCTGAAGATTTCTGTAACATTTCATGTAATTTTTCAGAATGACTATTTTAGCATCAAAGTAATGTCTCAAATTTTGCTTCTCTGTTCCTCCCAGTTTGATGGACAGCCACATCTACTGTGCAGTGGCAACTATGTTCCTGAGACATGATGGTGAATGTCCAGAGTACACAGGTTTCTCTGCACTCCGTGTTGGCCCCCAGCCTGCTTTTAGCTCTGGCAAAGTCCATTGGTTACTATCAGTGGTCACCTTCATTGATGTCCTTACATGGTCAACATGTTCCAGTATGATTTCACTCATTTCAAGTGTGCACCATCACATTCAAGGCCAAGAACAGGAAGTTTGTCATCATGATAAGGCCATTTCTATCTTTCAGGAACAATGTTAATTATCAATGTTAATTAGAGTGTCGCAGTGCAGCATATGTTGTGGTGTCCAATGATATCTTCATCATGATGGGGAAGGCCAGGTTTTACTTGAAGGGTAAAACTAAAAGGATCATCAATCTGTGCTCTTTCTTCTGATGCCCCTATGTTGGTGGTAGGTGTGAATCTTCAGAAATATAAATTCCTCCACTATTGTCAGAAGTGCATTCTGTACCACCAACTACTTAGCACCCCTGGCCAAAGTCATCTTTGACAACGTTGGCATTGTAGAGGAGCTTATGACACAACCCTTACCGTTACTGTCATCCAGGAGACCGTGGGTGGCTCCTTTGGCAAATTGTAGTGTGATAGCTGTGGGGCTGCCCAGAAACATGCCTGTACCTACTGACACCACTGAGGCTGGCCAGGTTATCCCTGAGCCGAATAGGGAGCTCACTGGGATGGCCTTCTGTGTGCCCACTTCAGTGTATCAGTTATAGATTTGACCCCATTCTGGAGAAAGCTGCCAAACATGATGAAATCAAGAAATAAAGGACACTGTGGGCTACATTAAGAGGTTGTCTCTTGTGACCTTAACAGTTACACTCACTTTTCTACCTTCAGTGCTAGAGATTGCATTCTCCTCAATGGCCTCTTTGTCAAGTCTGTTTCCTGGTATTGCAACCCATTTGACTACAGAAACAGGACACTGGGTCTTAGGTCCACATGGCACCCAAGAAGTCACGGCACTCTGAAATATCAGCTCCAGCAAGACAATGAAGAGAGAGATCCTCAGCTATTAGAAAGTCTATGCCTCAGCTCAGCCTCCCAACACACTGAGCATCTCCCTCCTCAGTTTCTATCTCAGACTCTCTGAAGAAGGGGAAGGGTATGGACAGCCCTTCTTAGTCACCTACAATCAGTAAAGTTCTCTGTACCCCACCTCAGCCCCCCATTCTTTTCCCCTAGGTGAGACATCTGTAAGGCACTTAGAAACAATATGACTTTGTGTTATACTTCTGGAACATTGTAGATTAGGTAATGATTTTGGAAAGCTTTGAGAGGGCTGGCAAATAAGCAAGTGCATTTCTCACTATTCTTTTTTCTTATCTTTTCAGGTTTTACAATATTTTGGAAGTACAATTAGTGTTCTGATAAATGGCTGGATAAATTTTTGATTTGATGTAAGAAATTTCAGTGATGTGATGAATAACATGATATGGTTTGAATAGAGTAATTAAGAAATGATAGCATGGATAATTATTTGATATTTTAATTTTAAGTTGTGTTCTAAAAGTGATTCTTAGAATAAGCCACCTGTCACCTATTGGGCTCTGTTTGTCCACAGCTAAGTAACTGCAATGAAGACAATTGATTAGGATTTAAAGTAAGGATTCCTTATTAGCACCACTATTCCAGCTAATCTTTTACCAATTTTCTGACAGGGACGCCATTTAGATGAGAAGAAACTCAGAATCATTTATCTTTTTTTAAAAAAATGAACTCCAAGGGAACTTAGCATCTTATTATTAATACAGTATACCTGTTTAGTAGCACTTAGATAGGTTTTATCCCTTCTCATTTCAGTGAAACAGCTGACAATAGGGGTTTGTATAAGTTCAGTGTCTGAGTTTAATAGCTTGAATTTGTAAGCTTTATGTGATGATGTTCATGGCGTCACAGGTTGGCAAACTGGACAACAGGACATTTGTCTTTTGCAACTGTTTTCACAGCCTATAAAGTTTTCATTTTAGCATTTTAAATGTTTCTTCATGTTTTTCTTAAATAACTAAAAAGCATGCATATCTATCATCTCATTCCACTGTCTGTTGCCATCATCAAATATCCTGGTCTGTGTAATTTACAAATACTGTAATTTTTCTAGCTCATCTTTCTGGAAAGTCTAAGAGCATGGTGCCAGCTTCTGGTGATGTTCTTCCTCCTGCAGTGCAGCACAGGGGTGAGGCAGGGGAGCAAGCCAGAGAGCTGGCTTTCCTAATGAGCCACTCCTCAGACAACCCATTATCATGAGTGGATGGAACCCCTTGTGAGGGCATGGCCATCATCGTCCGGTCACTGCCCAGAGGTCTCACTTTAGAAACACTTTTAACATGACCTTGGGGAATTAAGCTTTCAATGGATGAAATGTGAGGCACACATTCAAACCATAACAACTGTGTAAGCATTTCATGAATATATTCTTCTTGTTAAAATCAGACACTGGGACTAAAACCCAAGTCTCCTGGGATTATTCGTATTCCCTATAGCTTTTCCAGGGATATCACAGTTACCAACAGTTGGTGTATCAACTTCTAATCTTTTCTCTTGTGCATGTGTTCACAGGATGTACATGTATGGATATATACCCAGTCTGAGTGTACAGGTAAAATGTACCATTATTGTCTTGGTTCTGTTTTAGATATTTTGGTGCTCAGAATCCTAGCTGGGCTTTGTTTTTGCACTTGATTAGGTTTATCTGTGGTCTGTCACATTCTAGGCTCCCTTTTCCTTATCAGGTTCACACACATTTCTAGTAATAGCCTTTCACATTTTCTTTTTATTGTAGCCCTACAATATAGCACAATGAGATAACACACTTGTAACTCTTATTCACTTCATTTTTTCATTAAATACACTCTAATCTCAGTTAGGAAATTAGTGATTAGTCAAATAAAATTGGCTGGGAAAAATGCCTTTTCTTGAGATTTCCACTCTCAGTTTGGTGACCATCATGGGAGATATAAGTGGCATGGAATACCCGTTAGAAATTTATGGAAAAAGAGTTAAAAATTTTAACCTTCTACAATTTCCTAGAGTCATGGACAGCTTTATGACTTTGACAGTCTCAAGATAGTTTGTAAAACTTATACTCTGGATCAGAGTCATTTTGTCATTGAAGTGGAGAAGATAGATTTGTTACTGATCAACGGCATCTACAGTGGCCACATCATACCCAGGCCTTGGAAGATATTTGTTTCTAACAAAAATTAAGTGAAAGTCAAGCATTTGTAAATGAATGGCACCTTTACTGGGGATTGAACCCAGGGATACCCTACCCTGAGCTATATCCTCAAGCCTTTTTAGTTTTTATTTTGAGAAAAGGTCTCACAAAGTTTTACAATTTAGGTACCTTATTTCATGAATTTAATTCTTATATCCTCCTGCATTAGCCTCCTGAACACCTGGGATTACAGGTGTTTGCTGCCAGTCCTGGATGACATTGTATTTTAGATGGAGTAGGAGGAATGCATTCTGGTTTCAGGATACACTCCTAAGGTATTAGATCATTGAGTTCTGACTCCACATGCTCTCGGGCCTGGACTTCCCCTTTTACCTGCTGTAGTTTCTGTTTGCCTATGCTTGGTTTTATCTTACTGTGCTATGGATTCAGGTTTTCTCTATATGATCTGTCAGTTGCAGAATCTAACACTGATAGGCTCTCTTTGTCTTTGTTCTAACAGTCCTTTAATCTGCTGATAAACTAGTTAGCCAGGGATAATCCTGGTCCAATCATGTGCCTTACGTATAGACAATGAAATTACATGGCACAGACGTGGCTCATTCCTTGGGTGATCTTATAGGTAGTGATGCTTCTCAGAGCAGAAGTTGTGGATAGAGAACCCCCACCCATCCCCACATTCCCGTCCCTACCCAAACACTTCTGCCTCGGGAAACTATTGAATTAAAAGCTCTTTGATTGATTTTGCAAGACTGTTAATTCTTTTCTTTTCCTTTTTTATTTAAATAAATAAAGCTACCTTTTTCCTTCTGTGCATATCACATACCATCCGGAGCAGAGGCATGATGTAAGTGAAGTTGTTGGAATGCACACACTGATGCTATGGTGGTAAAATTTTCCACAGGCCTAGAGTGGGAGGAAAAGGGGAAAACAAAGTTTTCTTTTAACTTAATTTCAAGCCTATTAGGAAATTTACAGGTTTTTTTTTCTGTTTTACAAAAATAAAAGTATAAATTTTCTTTTAAGTGCATAATTTTATAAATTTAATTTTTCTTGTTTTAGCACTTGTGCAGCTGATTCTTTGGTAGGATGTCTTGAACCTGACTTGTTCTTATCATACTCACTGGCCATGCTATTTCTTCATTGGGTACCCTCTGATTTTTACCCATAGCAATTAGACTAATTACAACTCCTTGTGGTGGACAAAATCCAACCACATAAT
Source organism: Hydrochoerus hydrochaeris (assembly GCA_004027455.1). Classification (NCBI taxonomy): domain Eukaryota; kingdom Metazoa; phylum Chordata; class Mammalia; order Rodentia; family Hydrochaeridae; genus Hydrochoerus; species Hydrochoerus hydrochaeris. The sequence goes on along the minus strand of PVLA01000903.1, from coordinate 263,939 downwards.
CCAACCTCAGTCTGTCTCCAAGACTTTAATTCGTATACTCCCCACACAAATTAGAGCTAAAACTACCAATTCTCTGAAGAAAAAAAATATGAGTAAATCTTTGTGTCGTTGGGATCATTAAAAGTAAAAACTGACACAAGAAAACATGTTAAATAAAGCTGCATAAGATTTTTAAAAAGTTTTGTGTTACAAAGGATACCATTTTTTTGAAAAGACAACTCACAGACAGGGAAAATATTTTCAAATCACTTATGTGATGAGACTTATATGCAAAATGTATAAAGAACTCAAATAATTTAATAAGAGAAAGACAATTTAGGGGCTGGGGATTTAGCTCAGTGGCATAAGTGACTCCCTGGCAAGACTGAGGTTGTGAGTTCAATCCCCAGCCACAACAAACAAACAAAAACACTTAATCACAAATGGGCAAAAGATTGGAATAGATATTTCTTTATAGAGAATATATAAATGGCCAGTAAGCACATGAAGAGATGCTTAACATCACCAGGCATTAGAGAAACACAAAGATATAGTGAAATACAGTATGCATCACTTAACAATATGTATATGTTAAGGTAATGCGTCATTAGGTGATTTCATTGCGTGAGCATCATATCATGTACTCACACAAGCATAGATGATACAGGGAAGTCACTGAAATTGCTGCTTGGTGCAGTACATTGTTTTGCAGTAAACTTTAAAATCATTAGAAGCTATACACTCAAAAATAAATGATAGAAGTATAATATAGTAAACACAGTAACATAATAGTTGACAGTAGCATAGTCATTTGTTATCTTTATCAAGCATCATGTACTGTGTACTATACATAATTGTGTATGTTATATACCATTGGCAGCGAAACAGGTTTGTTTACAAAATGCTATAAGCATGTGAGTAATGGATTGTACTATGACATTTCAACAGTTAAGACTTCACTAGAGGATAGAAAATTTTCATCTCCATTATAGTTTTATGGGTTCAGCCAAGTATAATTTGTCTAAGGCTGTGTCTTTATGTGGTGTATGACAGTACCAGTCCACACTATCTAGGGTGGCTGTAGAAACAAATACCTCCTGCCACCCTCAAAGGTAGCAAGTGTTGGGAGGGGAAGTATGGAGAAGTGGAAATGTTTGTGCATTGCTAGCAGTAATGAAAAACTGTAGAAGTGCTATGAAAAACAGTCTCGTAGTTCCTTAAAAAGTTAAACACAGACTTACCATAGTCTATTAATTCTACCTTTAGAATTGAAAACAGCAATTTTCTTCTCTAGTCCCATATGTGCCAATTTATAAAATTATAGTATTCTAGATTTTCACATGGGAAAACCAAATCTTATATAAGAAAGATTCCTTATTAATTCTTGGTTCTTTGAGATTATAAACTTTACTTTTCTACATGCATCACACCCACAAAGATTTTGAGTTTGTTTAAACCACTTTTAGGCCCAGACTGTGTCTCCAAGTTTGGCCATCTAGTGGCAAGATTGGAGAAATACCAGTTTCCCTCATGAATCTTGGCAGATGTCCAAGAAATATTAAGGACCATTAGCAAATTAATGACTAATTTTTATATTTATTCTTTAATTCAAAGTACTGAACTATTTGTTGAAATAATTTTTTATGACTTTATCAGTTTTTGCTTCTTTTGTGCTGGTTGCACAAAATCTGGGAATTCATGCCATACTAATTTATTGCTAGTTTCTAACCACTTACCATTGGGACTGGATTTTGCAAAACTATCATTTCCATGATAAACAGAAGGGAAGTGAGGTGTTCATTAATTTTTCCAGTAATGTTGCTACATTCAGGATTGAGTTCTGACACAAACATCCAAGGGAGTGATTGAGAACTATGGTTAAGATTTAAATTAAAAACAAAAACTTATTAAGATGCATATTGTCAAGAACAATGGTATCAATGTGTTAGAAGTGAGGGGGGGTTAATGGCAATATGTCTTTTACTGTAATGGTTTAAATTTTTTTTTAATATTCATATTTTCGATCACACCAGATTGATCACAGTTTTCCAACTTCTGTCAAATAAAAACACTACAGCATGCCCTCATCCACCTTATTCACCAGATCTGGCACCTTGAAACTTCTGACTCTTCTCCTAAGTTAAATATGACTGTGAGACATAAATGTTTTGAGTTGATTCAGGACCTTGAAGCAACCACAACAGTGCAGCTAAAGATATGAAAGAGAATTTCTAAAACTGCTTCAGAAAAAAGATGGGATAAGTGTATTCATAGCCAGAGGCAGTATTTGGAGACAGATTAATGGCAATGTCTCTCTTTTGATAGTAAATTTTAAAAATTAAACATTTATCTTATTGTGTGATCACATCTTGTACATTGTGTTGATTATGATAATTGTTTTAATAAGCTTCAATTGGTGGAATAGTGATGGATTTTCTCTATACTATGAGTTTATTTACATGATGGATAAATTATATCTGTCATTCAAGGTCAAGAATAGGCTGTCTCATTCCTTAGAATACATTAAAATTCAATGTAAGTAATGTCCTTATCTCCTGGCAACACTGTGATGAAGTTATTTTTAAGCTCTTATAATAAACATATTTCATAATGAGCTATGTTTAGTGAGTGATCTACTTTGATAAAGTTGGTAGCATAAAATTTAATTTGAATTGACTGGTTTTATTTGGTTACAGAAAAATATTTTTGTGTTAAAAATAGAAAATGCCCAAGGTTATTTAAAAAGATGTAGAATGCAATTATTTAAAAGAGAAATGATTTGTTTGTTTGTGAACTCATTTTAGTTGACTTCTGAGAGAGTTAATTTACTTTTAGAAAAGAGATGTCAGCCATGTAGACAGCATTCTCAGTGATAATTTGGATAGAGATTTTAATAAACCCAGCTTCTAGATACTTAGCTACAGTCTTTCTAGTCAGGTGAATCCAAATCTTATTATCATGGATGAATTTAGAGAAGATAAGCTTTATAAATTAATCCTCAATAGATCATCAGTTTGGATCTGAGGCAGACACATTATGAATCTTTCCATCACTTTAGAAAATAGAGAGGAGCTAAAGATGGCTGATCAGTGAGCAACAAAATACAAAGTCTCCTAGGAGAAACAACTCATATGCCAGAATAAAACATCCTGGAGAGATCCAGACAGAGGGAGATGGATCCTCTTGACACAGGAAGAAATTAAAATGTAAAAAATCTCATCAAACATGCAGTCTCAGGGCTAAAATTGGAACAGCTAAAATTAGCGGACATGGCATTTTCACTGCAACCCGCCAAGTTTGCGCCAGACTAAATTTGCAAATTTGCGCCGGCTGGCAGAGCCACCCAAACTTGTTCTAACCACCACTCACAGGAGCCACAGCCACGCTGAGGTTGGGGATTGTTGAGCCCAACAGAGAGCGGAGCTGGTGAAGTGACCTTCATTAATCCACGGTCAGTGCTGGGAATGAGACCCCCCCACGGGAAGGGTGTGACCAAATGGGCAACATGTTGGAATCAGGCAGGAGGAGCCTGAACTGGGAGTGACAGTGACTTCAGTTGGTTGCTCTCTCCCCAGAGCAGATTTGTGGGATTTGCTTGCACTGGGTCGTGCCCCTGGCCAGGACCCAATGAGCTGTCCCAAGTTGATTCCCTGTGCCTAGCACTCACTAATCTGGTGAAGGCCCCTGAAGTTTGGCTGGCCTGGTGGGGAGGGGCCAGCATACACAGTCCTTGCTTACACCTCAGTGACAAGAGCAGGCAGGAGAGGGTGGAGGTCCCTCGCCAGCATGCTTCGGAGGAACCGTGGCTGACAGGGAAGGGGGTTGGGACCTCCACTGTACACCTGTGTGTAGGAAGCTGGGACCATGACAGGAGAGAGAAACAAAAGGAGGCCCCCAGCCCGGAACACTGAGAGCACTGATCCAGGAGAGGGAAAAAGGGAGAGACTGAGGGCAGCAAACATGCAACATCATACATGGCTTCAATAGACATTAAGAGATATTTTTGGAGCCTTGTAGATGAGCTCAAAACTGAAATATTAAATCAGGTAAAGCAGGATATTAGTAGAGTAATAAAAGAAATGCTCTCAGGAAGCATCTCTCAGGATGATACAGATGGAAGAAGGGAGAAACACAAAAAAAGGAGAGAAACATTCGATAAAGAATATAAAGAAAATATAGAATATATGAAGCAGATTCAAAGAGACTACCAGGAAATTAAAAACTCCACTGAAAGCTGGCAGAACTCCTTAAAAGAAACTAAGGATAGATTATCAAAACTTGAAGACAAGTTTGCAATGTGTGATCATGAAAGGAAAGATCTCTTAAAAATAACAAAGAAACAAGCAGTAAAAATACAAAGGCTAGAAGATGACAAGAGAATCTATAATTTAAGAATAAGAAATGTGAATGAAGAAGCAGGAATACAAACAGGTGAATTACAAAGGCTATTCATGGAAATAATTAAGGAAAACTTCCCAAGCATGGGAAAAGAAAATGACATTCGGTTATGCGAGGCATACAGAACTCCAGCCACCTACAACCAAAACAGAGCTACACCCAGACATATAATAATCAAGATACCAGAAATTCAATATAAAAGCAGAATATTAAAAGCTGTCAGAGAAAAGAAACAGATTACCTATAAAGGTAAGCCCATCAGGGTCATGACAGACTTCTTGACACAGACCATCAGATCAAGAAGAGCTTGGAGTGAAGTATTCCAAGCCCTGAAGGAAAATAACCTCTAGCCCAGATTGATGTACCCTGCAAAACTGTCACTAGAAATTAATGGAGAAACAAGATGCTTCTATGACAAAGAGGAACTGGGGGAGTTTGTGCCCACCAATCCAACTCTACAAAGAATACTGAAGGACATTTTAGAGAGAGAGAAAAAAATACCAGGATTTTAGGAACAGTGGCAGAAAGGACTCAATGAGTGGGGCAGGCAGAATGAAGGAGAAAACTAGACAAACAAAGGCAGAAAAATAGCATAGAAGAAATGAGGTAGAGAAGGATGGCTAGAATCTCTAACATAGATGGTCTTGATACACTATATTGTTAATAGTGTACCAGGATTTAAAACCCACATTACTCACACCACTCTGCTTAGATGTATTATATTCTGTTCCAGTCATTCTACCTGTACTAGATTTGAGGGCACAGACAGTTATTCTAAAAATAACAGGATATAGTATGGTAATCATCCTTAATTTCCTATTAACTTAATCTAAAACTCGGTATAACCTACACTGTTTTACCATGACTGATTGTAATCGAATCTGGTTTGTTGGATCGCTGTTTTGTATTGATAGATTTTATTCAAAGCTGTTATGACTGATAGTATCAAGTCTGAGAATATAGGCAACTGCACTTAAGATGACAAGATCCACTAGAATATCCACTATGGTTTGATTATTACCTGCCTTTGAAGTTTTATACTGTCTACAATGTTTTATTTTTACTAATATTGTTATGTACTGCTATAGTCAATTATACTGCTATGTTCAATTATGCCTGATGATATAGAAAATTCTATTGAAGATAATAAGAAACAACACAGTAATCATTGTAGATCACCTTGTATTGTGGTTTTATATGACTTTTTGGTTTCATGTTTTTATAGGAATTTGTTTTGTTTTGTCTTGCTATGTTTTGTTTTTCCCTTTAATACAGAAAGGATAGAAATATATGTAGAGACTCATGCACGCGTAGCCGTTTACAGTCTTACTGTTTGAATATCTACTTTGTATGTTTTAATTTTGTAACTTGAACAACTATTTCTAAGAGGACAATATGTAATTTATCAACTAGTGATTTCTTACTGTTTATCTTTTTTTAAAAATTCTGTATTATCTCTACCCTTTACATGTTTTTTTCTCTTTAAATAAAAAAGAAAATAGAATAATTACAATGTGTGTATATAAATTATAAAGTTGTTCATTTTTCAGAGTTGTACATGGCTAATGATGGGAGGGAAAAAACAGCATGATTAGTGCATCATTTGTTTTTGCTTTTGTTTTGAGATAGGATCTGATTATGTAGTTCAGGCTGGCCTTGAACTCACTATGTAGCCCAGGCTGGTGCTGAGTATTTTTTTTTTTTTGCACCTGGGATCAAACTCAGGACCTCACGGTTACCATGGCGTGCCCTTAGCAAGCTAAGCTAAACCCCAGATCACTAGTGTTGAGTTCTTACCTATTGTCTCACCTCAGCCTCCTGAATGCTGGGATTATAGGCATGTGCTACCATACCTGGCTAGTACATTTTTTTTATTTTGAGACAGGGTCTCACTATGCAGTTTGAGCTGGTCTTGAACTCACTTTGTAGTCCAGGCTGGTCTCGAACTCCCAACAATCCTCCTGCCTCAGCCTCCCGAGTGTTGGGATCAAAGGCGTGTTTCACTATGCCTGGCAGTACATGGTTTTTTTGTCTACACGCTAAGGATTAAGTGCTGTTACGTTTTGTAAAGGAAGTTAGTGAATTCAGCAGAATTGTGGAGATAAGAATTTTTGTCTTGTTTTCTTAGTAAATTTTAAGTCATGGTTACATGAGCTGTGGTGGAGGCTGACATAGCAGACACTTTACAAATGTCCGTATCAAGACAACATTTCCACCTTCACTACTGTCTCAGTTTGAATGTACTTGCCTATTCTTTGGGTATGGTGAACTATTATTTTTCCAGTTTTGATGAATTTCCAGCAAAAGTTTCCTGAATATTCATATGAGAAATGATATTTTAATTTTCTCAGAAAGGCCTATACAATTTACTTTTGAGGTCTGGATCTCATTATCTAGTTATTAGAATGTCAGGGCCAGACAGCGAGATAAACTATAGCTCTAGCCCAGATATCTATGTATGCAGAGTTTAGAAAGAAGAATAGTGAACAATGTAGGATTGTAGAGAAAATGAAATGTTAGAACTTTTTAACAGAACTCTACAGCTTCTAGCAAAGCTATTTGAAAATTTGTAAAAAGATGATTTTCTCTTGGGAATGAATATAAAGAGAAAGAAGTAGGTGTTCCTAAATTGTCTCTTCAGGATGTTCATTATTAATGCAATAAAGAAGAAGAAATTCTTCTCACTCAAGTGTTAGCAGAGAAGTTGAGAAAAAACCCAAAAAGCTCAAAACAAAACCCAGAGTTTTGGTTGGCTCTAAACCATAGTACAAAGCACCAGGAATTGCCAGCGTTTCAAACAAACACGCAGAGGTCAGAGGGGAAAGAACGTGGAAGTCACTGGGCTTGAGCAAGAGATTTCTGGTACTGCACAACTGCCCTTGGTGTGCTGCTCAGATGGGGCTACTATAATCGTTACAGCCTGGAGACAGAAGGGGGCAGCAGAGAGCTGCCAGGGTGGCCTGTTGATTCAGGAGGCTGAAGAGAAGGGAGAAGGGGACAGAAGAGTCAGACATCTCCACAGGGTGTTATAGAAGAGCAGAGAAACTCCCTGAGTGATTCAGGCCTTCAGAGGCAGCCACTAACATGACTCTCTAATCCTACGACACCTTTCCTTAAATGACCACTCAAACAATGGCATTAGCTTGGAGAATGAAAGGCTGAAAGATCCCAGACAACACTGCTTGCTCCAAAATTCTCCTCCACTTTCCACCACAATAAGGGCTCAGTGCTGTTAGTGATGTGCAGAGTGGCAAACGCACGTCTGCCTCTCTGCTGGTGGGTTTTGAATGTCACTGGGCTTCCACACTGGCGTCTGAATCTCTCAGTACCATTTCTAGGTGTCACACTTGATGCTGATTTTTGTGTGGCTGTGGCTTGACTTTCATTTGATAGCAACATAATCTCAGAAGAAGACTGGGTAATTTACTCTTAGAGGAATCTGGTTCTGGTCAATGCTTTTGTTACACTTTTTTCCTAGAAATGTGGGCAAGAGAGTGAGCTAAGGTAGGAAGGCACAAGGTCCAGCTAGAATGCTAAGAAGGGAGAGTTAGGTCTTTTTAATTTCTGTGAAGTGGAGTACTTGTTAGCTAGGTAGATGAACTATTTCATTTTGTAGGACTGATGGGCAGGCTTGGTTCAGTCCCATGACTGAAGCCAGGAGAGGGTGAAGCTCTGTGGGTGGCATTTGGTTGGCTACTGAGGGGTTCGGAGGATGCTTATTGAGGTCGACTCACAACAATGCATTAGAACCAGTTTGTACTGCTTCTGAGAGCTCATTGGTAGCATGGCAGTTATATCACATTGGTAGGTTGAAATAGTCATAAAGGGAGCACTTATATCACAAAAAGTAGAAAAATCCTACAAAGAAGCTTCCCTGAATCTTGGTAATTAAACATTTTCAACACACTACTGACAGAATATGATTTAAACAGCTATAACGAGGTTATCACACCTGTTTTTCTTACTAGAATCTCCAAAGCTTTTTGGTATTATAAACTATTAAATTGAAAACTTGCAACTTCCTACTTTCTGACTTTATAGTCATTGTAACGCACTCTAGTTTTTGTATGAGACCGAATGGTTTGTGTCAAGGTCTTAAGAGCTGGTTGTGTGGCACAGAGCAAGGCCAGGCAGAGGTTGAACCAGTGAATGAGAAACTCTGTTGGTTTTTTTTGCCCCTAGCTAACTTGGATAAGGCAAATGTGTTCCTGCAAAATCCCAGTTATTTCTGCTCATATGATTCTGAGATTATATACCCAGTCTTCCTTCGGAATATCAAGTTTCTGACATTCTGAGGAAGGGTATCAATCATCATCTTTATAAACAATTTTTTGTAAGCCTCCATTCATACTAAACCACTTTTTATTCCTTAAAACATGTCTAAGACTCAGCCTTATTGAATGTTCTCTTTTGTGGAATGTTCTATTTTCCCTATGTCCATTTGAAAAAAAATCTTGCTGACCTTTGAAATGTCAGTGTGTGTGTGACAACCATTATAAAGCCTTCTAGGACTCTCCCAGCAGAATTTAGTGTCCATGTGCTGTTTCTGTGTCTCAGGGCCCTGACTGCCATTTCCCATGGGTGAAGCCAGAGCTGTGTAGAGAAGAATCTGGTTTTATTTGGGTACTCCAGGAAGTCTGTTGACTGGATCCCCCTCTTCTTTATGTTCTGGGATCCATTTGTTCTATCTAGTTTAGCTGAGCTTTGAATTCTGCTACTGATTTATTTTTATTCTTTGTTTACAATTTCCCTTTGGACTCAATGAGCTAGAGGATCTTTTTGGGGTATTACTTTCAGTTCCTTTTTGTTCCTGATGCCTAAGAGTCATTTCACTCACTCCATCCCAATGCTTTTCTTCAATTTCTGAAGTATAAGTCTGGCCACAAACCTGGATTCCTATCTACCAAGGAGGAGAGTGCTGATGACAGCTTGAAAATTCCTTAAGAATACCATTCTTTCATTTATGTGTCCTCAATGCCTATCATTGTGTATGGCATATAGGCATGATCAGTAGATATTTGTTGAATGAATGAATAATGAATGAATAGGTCAGGAGAACTTACCTACCTGAAGACCTGACTTGGGGACTACACATGGAAATACAGCCTTGATCTCAGCTTTTGAATACTGGTCAATGAACTTAGACTTAGCCCTGCAGATTGATAATTTGAAGTATTTTTTAGGGCTTCAAGGAGGCTTTAATATTCTGAGTTTTTTTTGCTAGCAAACTAATGTACAGCACACAGAAGTTGACCCAAAATTCTAGTGCCTTTCCAAATTCTCTTGAAGTCTCCTCCTCCACCCCCGAATGCCAGGTAGATAACTCCCAGAAAACACGATGGGGAGATACTTTAGGCTTTATGTCTGGAAAAACATGATTAAGATGACACTTTAAGGAGGAGTTTAAGGTAGCATGAGCTGGGAGGTCTGCAGAGGTAGAAGATCGAGGTGTAAGGTGATGAGGGCTGGAATAGAGTGTGGATAAAGAAGTGGGCCAATATGGAAGTACTGAAAAGAAGGAAGAGAAGGGCTTCACTATCAGCTGTGTGGAGGAATCATATGCTAATTATTTTGTGCTCTTGAAATAAGATTCCTGAAGTTGCTAAATCCATCTATTGATGAGACAACTGACACAAAGACTATTACCTACTTTTAAAGAATGATACTATCACACAAAATAAAGTCGTTCTTAAAAACTTGTGGACTGTTTTATCAGGAACAGCAAATATGCATGCCCACATTTCCCATAGCCTGGTGACTGTGGTTTAGGAATTCACTGGGAGAGAGCAGAAATAGGGAGGAAGGGTATTTTATAACTTCAAAAATTTTAGAACTGGAATCTTTCTGTCCCCCTCTCTATTGATTTCTTCTTTACTTTCTATCTTTTAAATCTAAAGCAGAGAACACATTTTCTGTAAATTATGTCTTTCCAACCAATGTTTTTCAAATTCCACTTCATTTTTTCCTCCTATTGGATATACAGTTCAACCAAATTACCTTTTTGTAAATCTGTGAGTGATGCTGCTGGGCTTCTATTGAGTTCAGGTTGGTAAGCTCTCTCATACTTGAATGATTCCCAGTCTGAATTTGGCATACTGCTAGTGCGCACAGTGCTTGCATAATTCTGGCTAGAATTGCATTAAAAGCATGTCAGATTTAGAAGATATCAGACCTGCCATAAATTAAGAATAGCTATTACGGATGGTCTGTGAGGTTAAAGCTGAATAAATTTAAGTGTGCAAAAGAAGATTAATACAAGCTCAGTCACTTGGAAATTCCTTTGATTACACTTCTCCTGGAAGGTGGGAAAAATGCCCTACCCCCTTTTCTTCACTAGGTTTTCTGGAACTGTGAATACTTTCTAATTTCTTTATTTCTTCAGCCAGCTTATTTTCATTTGCTTTTGTCTCTGATCAGTCTCCTTTGAATACTGAGCACTCAATGCTTAGCAATACCACATACTGTATCCCTTCACACTTCGAGGCCTCTGGCCTGCCAGCTTTCTCACCCTTCCCTCCTCCCGAGGGCAACCAGGATCACAGGCTACAACACTGCCTTGCTTGATTCTGCCACGTTGAACCTGAGTCCTTTGTTTTTAGCCAGCTAAGAGAGTATAGACGAGACAGTGTGCAGGTAGAAGAGATGCTTGACTTAACCTATCAGATTAGAGATCATCATCACCCTCACATGCCCTTGGCTATGTTATCTTGTCTCACACAGGTACTTGGTGAGCACCGTGTGTCCAGGGCTTCCTCTTGGCCACTACCCCATATCTTCAATATCATGTTTCTATTTCCATTTTGAGGGAATGAAAGATCAGACCATGACTTGGGCTCACACTATGTGCTAAGGCTGCGGCTGGCTGGTGCTTTGCAAAGCTAGGACATGAACTCTAAATTGAATGTAAGCACTGAAATATTAATTTGGCCTAGATTGGTTGTTTTTTTTTTTTTTAATTTTTGTACCGGGGCTCGAACTCACAACCTTGCACTTGTCAGGCAGGTGCTTAGGCCACTGAGCTAAATCCCTGGCGGGTTGGGGTTTTTAAAATGTCACAGTGGACAGAGAGCTGAGATCTGACCAAGACAGTGTTAAGGGTCAAGACAAAAGTTTAACAATATTTGAAAGCAGTGATTGGGAAAAAAAAATTAAAATCTTTTTAGTTTTACACTTTGATTCAAGACTGTCCAAAAGAGGAACTATGTTTTGTTTAGAGCATACTAAATTAAATATAAATAAAAGTATGGAACGTTTTACTTGTTAAATTTAATCTACATGAGGAAACAAAAATTGATAAAGTTATTCTTTTGTCTTTAAATAAATTTAAATAATGACTTTACTTCAGTTTTGATAATGAAACAGGAATGATAATGACACTGTAAATTAAATCTGAAGATAGTGCTTTTAATAATAATTGAGGCTTGGTGAAATGCCTTGCTGCTAAGAGTGTTGTGAAACTCCTAATTAGGTTAATACGTTTAATTTCGCTGGAGTATTTTGGTACATGTGAGTTAGTGCTAATAATAAAGAACATCATGTCGACACAAAGCAAATGCCCCTTCATGCACTTGTACTGATATCCTGAGTAGGGCTTTCTAATGTTTATAAATTGTAAACTCCCAGGGACTTGAGTGTAAATTATGATTCGAATGTATAGTACAATTAGTCATGTAAATCTGTGGATAATGAAAAAAAGAATGCTACTTTTATGGAAGAAAGACATTTTAGTTGTGCTGAAAATGTCTCAGATATTGTTCAGAGGTCTGGAATCCGTTGCAGATTTTATCACAACTGTGTCTTCTTTAAACCATCCATTTGCTCTTGGGAATGTTTTTTTTTTTTAAATCTTCAGAAAAAGATTTCAATATCCCAAAGTTAATCCATCTTTTCTACTACAGTTAAGCATGTATATATATATATATATATATATATATATATATATACATATATACATTTTTTTTTGTACTGGGGATCTAACTCATGACCTTACATTTTCCAGTTTTCCAGGCAGGTGCTTATGCTATTGAGCTAAATCCCTGGCCAAGCCAGTATATTATTAATTATACTTAACATTCTTAATTTTATGTCTTGTTATTTCAAATGCTACATAAAACATAGTAATTGTACACATGAATGAAGTACCATGCCATGTTCTCATATTGATATAGATTGCATAGTTTTTAAATTAGGTTATGCATACTTGCTTCTCAAGTATTTAACATTTCTTTATGGTGAAAGCCTTCCAAATCCTTCATCCTAGGTTTTTAGAATGTAGCAGCACCTTATTGGTATTTATAGTCATGCTTCTGTGTACTGGCTCACCAGAGCTTCTTGCTGCTATCTAATTATAATTTTGTACCCATTAATCAAACTTTCCCCTTTCTTCCCCTCTGCCTCACTCTCTCCAGCCTCTAGTAATCACCGTTCTATTCTCAATTTCCATGAGATCATGTTTTTTATTTTACTTTATTTTCACATATGAGTGAGGTCATGTGATACTTCTCTTTTTGTGCCTGTTTCACTTAATGTAATATCTCTCTTAATATATTGATCATCCATATTGCCACACATGACATAATTTCATTCTTCTGACAGAGTAATAGTATTCCATCCTGCATATTTAGCACATTTTCTCTGCATTCATCAGCCAATGGATACTTAGGCCGTTTCCATCACTGGGCTCTTGTGACTAGTGCTGCAGTGAACATGGGAGAGTAGCTGGCTCTTGGACACATGGTCTTATTTGCCTTGGTTATAGCCAGTAGATTGCTCTATCGTATAGCAGTTATGCTTTTACTATTTGAGGAACCACTAAATGTTTTTCCATAGCGGATGTACTTACTAACATTCCCACCAACAGTACCAGGGTTCCCTGTTCTCCGCCTTCTTACCAGCACTTGTTATCTTTAGTCTTTGATAGTAGCCATTCCTACTAAGTAGAGTTACTATCTCTTTATAGTTTTTATTTTCATTTTCCTGATGGTTAGTGATGATGTGCATTTTAAAATGAAATGCTAAAGAATGGCTATTATCAATTCAAGCAATAACAAATGCTGGAGGAGCTATGGGGGAAAAGGAACCCTTCTCCATTGTTGGTGGAAATGTAGACTGGTGCAACCACTGTGGAAATAAGTGTGGAGATTCCTCAGAAAACTAGGATTGGAGGTCCCATTCAACCCAGCTATTTTGCTTCTGAGTATCTTCCCAAAAGAATTAAAAACATCATACCACAGTGATATTTGCACCCATGTTTATAGCAGCACAGTTTATAATAGCCAGAACTTGGAATCAACTTAAATGCCCATCAACTAAGGGATGGATAAAAAAAAGATGTGGTATTTTTATAACTGGAGTACTATTCAGCCATAAAGAAGGATAAACTGGACACTTTTATAGGTAAATGGGTGTATCCTGAGTACAGACTCAGTGAGATAAATAAGACAAGTGTATTAACATTGTATTGTTTCATTCGTGTGACAAGCTGAAAGAAAAAAACATGTATATATGTATGTAGATATTAAGATAATAGTTAAGATAGTTATACTACTGATTTCTCTGAGTTCAGTGAAGAGAAAGGTCTGTGCTGGTATTGTTTGGACACCTGAATGCAGATGTCTTGTGCCCTGGGTGAATGATTTGGGGATGAGAATGTGCAATGTATGTACCGTTGTTGCCTCCTGATCGATGTGCTTTGAAATTTTGTTGTAGTTTTTTCCTTTTTTCTTCTTCTTTTTCTTTCTTTTTATCCTTGAATAAAATGGATTTGAGAAAGCAAACAAAAAAGCCCTCACAAAAATAATGAAATGCTAATTTAGATCTAGTGCCCACTTAAAAATCTCACTATTTTATTTTTGCTATTGAGATTCTGGAGTTTCTCATGTTACTGTTGCTTCTTGTAAAATGTATAGTTTGCAAATATTTCCTCTCTTTCTGTAGGTTATCTCTGTACCATGTTGATTGCTTTCTTTTCTGTACAGAAGATTTTCTTTAAGTTAGGTGTGATCTTCTTTGTCTGTTTTGCTTTTGTTTCCTGTGTTTGGGGTCTCTTGTCCAAAAAATTATTGCCCATTCCAACTTATTAAAGAATTTCTCCTATGCTTTCATCTAATAGTTTCAGGTCTTAAATATAAGCTTTAATCCATTTTGAGTTGATTTTTGTAACTGGTGAAGTAAGAGTCCAGTTTCATTCTTTAGCATGTAGAGGTCCACTTTCCTCAGTACTAGTATTAAAAAGATTGCCTTTTCTTTAATGTATTTTCTTAGCACCTTTTTTTTGAAAATCCATTGGCTGGAAATAACCTGTGTTTACTTCTCGGCTTTCTATTCTGTTCTATTTCTCTATATATCTATTTCTATGCCAATACCATGTTTTGATTACTGCAGCTTTATAGTACATCTTGAGGTCACGTAGTGTAATGCTTCTTCCTTTTTTTTGTTCACGGTGGCAGGGGCAACTAGGGTTTTGGGGGGTGTTCCATATAAATTTTAAAAGTTTTTTTCTAGTTTAATGAAGAGTGCCATTGGTTTTTGACAGGGATTGCACTGAATCTGTAAATTCTTTGGGTAGTATGAACATTTTCACAATATTATTTCTTCCAACTCATGAATGTGAGACATCTTGTCACTTTTTTGTGTGTTCTTTTGAAATTTCCATCAATGTTTTAAATTCATTGTAGAGAAGTTTTACCTTTTTGTTCAAATTTATTTGTAGCTATTGTAAATGAGATTTTTTTTCTGTGTTTCTATTTCAGATAATTTGCTGATAATTTCTATTCAGATAATTTGGCATACAGCAAGACTACTAATCTTTATATCCTACAAGTCTGCTGAAATCACTTATTAGTTCTGTTAGTTTTGGGAGATTATATATGTACAACATCATGTCATCTACAAATATGACAGTTTGACTTTCAATTTGGATGTCCTTTCCTTCTTTATTTGCCTAATTGCTCTAGTTAGGACTTCTAGAACTATGTTGAATAAAAGTGGTGAAAGTGGGCATTCTTGTTTATTCTAGATCTTAGTGATAAAACTTTCAGCTTTCTTCATGCACTATAATATTTCCTTAGTATGAGCGGTTTTTATGCTGCAGTGTGGTCCTTCTATGCTTAATTTATTTAGCATTTTTATCATGAATCAATGTTGAATTTTATCAAATATCTTTTCTGCATCTATTGAGATACCAGTATGGTTTTTGTGCTTTATTCTGCTGATGTGGTACATCATATTTACTTGTTTGCAGAAGTTGAACTATCCTTGCATCCCTGGGATAAATTCTACTTAATCATGTTGAACACTGGATTGGTTTGCTAGTGTTGCAGATTTTTGTGTCTGTGTTTAGCAAAGATACTGGTTTGTAGTTTTTTCTTTTGTTGTATCTTTATCTGGTTTTGGTGTCAGGATATTACTGACTACAGAGAACATGTTTGGAACAATTTCTTCCCCTTTTATTTTTTGGAATAATTTAAGGGGGATTGGTATTAGTTCTTTTTTAAATGTTTGGTAGAATTTAGCTGTGAAGGCATGTGGCCCTGGGTTTTTATTTGATAGAAGGATTTTTATTATTGACTAAATCTCTTTACTTATTATTGGTTTGTTCAGGTTTTGTATTTTTTCATGAGTCAGTATCAACAAGGTGGATGTGTCTAGGGTTTGCTAATTTCTTATAGGTTATATTTATCTGCAGTTGTTTATAATAATCTCTAATGATCTGTTATTAATGTGGTGTCAGTTGTAATGTTTCTCTTTTTATTTACTTCAAAATTCTTTCATTTTTCTTAATTACTATAACTAAGGTTTCTCTAGTCATCTTTTTGAAGAATTATCTCTTTATTTCATTGAGATAGGTATACTTTTAAGTTTTTTGGGTTTTTTTTTTTTGCTTATTTCTACTCATTTCTTTTTTCTACCAATTTTGCTTCTTTCTTTCTTTCTTTCTTTCTTTCTTTCTTTCTTTCTTTTTTTTAGTTTCTTGAGCTATAGGATAGGTTGTTTATTTGAAATTGTTCTAGTTTTTTGATGTGGGCATTGATTGCTACACAATTCTCTCTCATTACTCCTTTTGCTGCAATCCATAGGTTTTGGTACGTTGTTTTCCCATTTTCATTTGTTTCAAGAAATTTTAAAATTTGGGTTTTCTAGCTGTGGAAAGTTTCCTGTCATTATTTCTTAGAATAATCTTTATATTTCTTTGGTATTTTCATGTCCTTGTTGAATTACTACGGCCTAAGTATTTGCTCTTTAAGTAATTATCCTAAAATTCCACCTATTTTTTTCTTTTCCAGCTGTATGTTCAAATAGCCTACCTTCTAGCTCATTAATTCTTTCTTCTACTTGATTTGTCCTACCATAATGTCTTCTGTTGTTTTTTTCAGTCTGAAGATAAAATCGAGGGAGTGACACATGGTAGGTTCTATTACTGAGCTACATCCTCAACCCTGTTTTGGATTGGATTTAACTGAGTGATTTTTCAGCTCAAAATCTTTTACTTGATTCTTTAAAAACAGTTGCTTGTTTCTCTTTATTAAGTTTCTCTATTAGAATATTGAAACTTTTCTGTGTATTTTAAATTCTCCAAGAGAACTCCCATACTGATTATTATCTGCTCTGTTTTAGGTGAGATCATGGTTTCCTGAAAATACTTGCTGGCATCTAGGTAGTTTTGGCATTGAGTGATTGGGTATTTATTTCAGTCTTCCTACTCTGGCTTTGTTTGTCTCAGCCTGTCCAGAAATTCTAAGCAGGCTGCTTATTTTCTCTGAGCCTGTAGTCGCTTTCACTATTTTAGTACTGGATAGAGTCCAGGTACAGACTTCCTGGGAATCTGCTTTTGAAGAGTTGTCCATGTTTCAGTACTTTAGGGAAACTCAAGCCCAAGTTTGTCATAAATATGATTGCTGTGTTGTTAACAGAAGAGTAAGCAGGAAAAGCACTCTATCCCCGGGCTTATGGAGCCTTTCTTGGTGGCCAGGGTAGGCCCAGATTCCCCATTCACTGCGACCAGCCTGTGGTCAGGCACTAAGGGATTCTCCCAGCTCTGTGTGGAGCACCATGGATGGGCAAGCCTGAGGCTCATGTCACACCTCTTGCCACTAATGCTCCCAAACAGTTGCACTCTGAGCCCAAATCAGCACCACACTAGGGTAGGGGTAAGGCCTGCTCTGCTGTGAGATGCCTATCTCTTTGGTGAACTCAAGACCCATGACCAACGCAACCAGTTACAGGTGATGCTAGCTGGAAAAAAAATCCAAAAGATTGGGGCCATGTGCCTTTTTCCTGGCCTCAGAGCTTCTCCAGAGGCCTTGGCCACAGTCAGGCCTGGGGATGAAGGTGGTTAGAGCTGCCCAGTTTCATCAGTTCAGCACCATGTAATGGGGAAAAGTCTCGTGCTTCCTCCCCGTCTTCTCCCTAGAAAAATAAGATCTTGCACACTCTTTGCTGCCTTAGGCTGGGGTGGTATTGGTGAAGGAGTCCCTGGCCAACTAGGCTGATGTGAGCTGGGATGTACTGGAGTCCCACAACTGCAAGGATCTGCACCGACCCAGGTATTTTGAGGCCCCTGTGATAGCTGATGGTGATGAAGGCTGAGATATGTATCTCAATGGAGCTCAGATCTCTGTTTCAGGGTCAGTTCTAGATTCCCATCTGCAAGTACTGGCTTGGCAATAACTTTGTTGCTTGAGGTTGGGAAAGGGGCAATGGAGACAGACATTCTGCTATCAAAGGTGATGGTAACTGGGTTGCACATCTGCTGGGGCCTACATGGTCTTGGGAGGAGGACAAGTGGGCCCCAGGATCACTGTGGGCTAAAACTCAAGTCTATCCAACTAGCATACAGGTCTGCATCTGATGTTGGGTCAGCCTAGAGGTTCCGTTCATGACTTCTATTTATGTACTGCACCTTCATTTTCTAATGTGTACTCAGTCTCACTGCAGCAGGCCTAGAATTAGGCTCCTAGATAGTGTCCCATGCTAGCTTTTGTGCCCTGCTCCCCGGTAGCTGAAGCCTTCCTCCCTGCTCACTTGCCTCAAGTTGGAGGAGTGGTGGTGGAGGCAGTGGGCCTCCTGGCCTAAAGCTGTTTTACCTACTTAGTACACGCACTGTCCGGGTGGTAGGGATTGTGAGGCTTTCCCCAGCACTTGGTTTCACTGGGGTGGGCTTGGAACTGCTCTCAAGTCTGAGGCCTGGGCTTCATTCTTTCCTCCTTTTCCCAAGCTGGACAGTGGTCCAGGATTCCCGGCTGTGTGGATTTGGGAGTGGGGTGATGCAGACACCTCATTCTTCCCTGCCTTTTCTAATGCATCCTTCAATTTTTGTTATGCTAGGAGCAGGCATTGTGTCTCTGACTGATCTTCTTTGCTCTTGTGACATGATTGGCTTAGTTCGGGGTATGTTTGTGGGGAGCAGAGGCTGGAGAGTCTCACCCCACTGCCCTCCGCTCCACTTTTCCAGTTCATGCTTCTTAAAGCCCACTCAATGGCATTTCTCTTTTTCTTACATAAATTCTTTATCCATGAATTATTTAAAACCCCTTTCCTTTCTGGAAGACACAGATATTATTTTTTATGAAATAGCACATTACTTAGACTTAACGTCATAATGGGATTGGAAATATAGTTATCCTATGACTGTAAAATTGGAAGAATGATACAAGCACATCTATGACACCACTAATTTTACAGAGCTGGAAGAACTCTAAATGGTTATTTGGTTAGTGGTAGACCTGAGAGTCTACTGATTTTTAGGCCCATACTTTATCCCTTATATTTTCATTTCTCCTATTATGCACATGGACTAGACGGAGTGGTTGATTTAGGGTCTAAGCAATTGATAATAGTAATAACTATTGGACAAATTGCTTTGATGATATTGAGTAAAATCCAGATTATGTTTGTAATTATATACCACTTTGTTTATTTAACTGATATCTGTCTTACTCCAAGAAAACATGAATTACATTTTAAACTTGGAGAAGGGACCTCTGGGAGGTAATTAGATTTACACAAGATCGTGATGTTGGGGCCCTCAAAACGGGATTAGTGTTCTTATTAAGAGAGACAGGTAGACAGACAGGCAGACCAGCATCCCAGCATTCATTCTTCCCCCTCTCTGACATATGAGAACACAGCAAGAAAACTCCAAGAAAACGTGAATTACATTTTAAACTGTAACCTGATCAACAGACATCTGGTTGTCTTTTTAAAATAATACATTTAATTTGCAACTTATAATTTATCTTTAAGTATTTTTCCTTAGAAGTGTTAATATATTGGCAATCCCATAGATGATTTCCAAGTCATGAATTTTATGAATTTTGTGAATATTTCTTTTAAATAAAGTCGTACTTTTAAGCAATTGCTGAACTTGATATGCCTCTAAATGTCATCAGAAAAGTTTTGTCTTGTCATGAATCGCCAATATTTTCTAAAGAATATTTTAATGCAATACTTGTTAATTTCATCAGTGTAAAGTGGACAAGTGATCAACGTATCATTTCACAAAATGGGAATATGAATGAACTGTCACTGATGTCTTTCATTGACGGCTCATTCAGAGTCCTGAAGTGTAAATAATAACTGTAGCTACCACTCCAAATTAATTATAGATCTTCCCCCTTTATTCCATTTTCTTGACTTTAATTTATTAAAGAACATATGACTATATTTTTGTTTTATGTAAGTTAAATTAGAAATTACAGAACAAATTCTTCCTTAATTATTACTTGTTCTAACTGCTATAAGAAAATACCTTAGACACACACAAAAAATACCTTAGGCAGACTGTATGGGTTAAACAACAGCAACATATTTTCACAGCTCAGGATGGTGTAATTTGAAATTAGGATGTTGGATTGATTGGGTTCTGATGAGGGAAACTTTATTCCCTTGTAAATAACGAGTTTCCTCCTTGCTATGTTCTTGTATGTCGGAGGGGGAAGAATGAATGCTGGGATGCTGGTCTGTCTGTCTATCTGTCTCTCTTAATAAGAACATTAATCCCGTTTTGAGGGCCCCGACATCACGATCTTGTGTAAATCTAGTTACCTCCCAGAGGTCCCTTCTCCAAGTATTGCCATCACCCTGTTCATTAGCTAGCCAGTTCAAGGTATTTTTCTTATAGCAGCCTGTACAGATTAAGACACAGGCTAAAAAAATGACTCAATTGCAAACTGTTTTTTGTGAAGAAGAAACTATGACTCAGTGGGAATCCAAGAGCCAGAGGGAGGGTTGAGCCAAGAATCACATTGCATCTTTCTTTCCTGGGCTTGAACTCCAAGGGGCATTTGCCTTGTTGAATTTCTGAGTTGCTTAGAAGCAACGGCTCTTTTTATTCTTTCATTTTTGGAGCCAGACTATCTTTAAGTATGGACTGGGGATGCAGCTCAGTGGTAGAGTACTTGCCTAGAATGAGCAAGGCACTGGGCTTAATCTCCATCACCGCAAAAGACAAAAAAGAGAACACTACATATGCATTTATCCTATCCTTTGACACCATTGTATGTTTTGGAGTAGGTGACTTTTTGTTTTGTTTTGTTTTACAGATCAAAAGATGGAGAGAGATTGTACTGGAGGAGGGATCGTACCCAGCTTCATATTATTTAGGTGATTAAAGTTGGGGCTTAAGAGCAAATGAAATTTAGAGGATGATTTTGAACTCAAATTGATGCTGTCACGGGATGAGAACTTTGGAGATTTTAAAACAGGACAAGTATATTTTGTGCAGACCCAAATTCATGGTTTGATTTATAATGTTTTTATTGTAGTATGTTTCAAAAGAGACATTCAGTAGAAACTGTATTTGCCATTGTAAAATTTGATTTTTTTCTGGGCTTGTCATATGCGGCCTTGTGTTCTTGTGTTGACAGTGAGCTCCCAGCCAATCCTGCCACAGTAAGGATAAATAATGGGTGAACTGCAGTGTACTGTGTTGCTGATTGATAATATTTGGAAAATTAGATCTGTCAAATGCATTTTAAATTTAATGATATTTTCAATTTATGATGGATTTTTAAGAAACATCCCCATTGAATTTTGTGAAACTATTTACTTAGAGAATTCCTGTTAAGAGTATTAGATGACATTTCATTTGATTAGAATACAGAGTCATGAAAGCTACTATCACTTATTGGAGCAATAGTATGATAACTGCATAGAAATTTTTCTTGCAGTAGACTTATACATCTAGGTCACATGAGTTATCCTTTCTGTAACCTGGTAGCTCATTCCATTAGCAGATATCAACACATAACTCACATTAAGATAGGCTATAATACTAAAATAAGAGGTTTATGGATTTGGAAGTATGTGTAGGAATTTATTTAAGAACACTGTCACTTCCATCTGTTGTAATTTAAATTACTTTACCAGTGTGAAACTTAAAATGCTTGTTCTAGAAAATTAATCCAGAGCCTCATTCATTTCCATTTGCTTTTCTTTGGTGTTGGCCCACAAGTATAGAAATGTGATGAAACACCATATTTAACTTAGAATTTAAATCAAGGTCACAAGATTCTCTTAAGAACATACACTGATTTCAGCATGTACATACTTTCTTTTTTCCCATCCTTATGCCTTGTTTTCTTGTCGTTTGCTTTTGTTTTTGAGACAGGGTCTTGCTATATAGTGCAGGTTGGCCTTGAACTCATGATGATCCTCCTGCCTCAGCTTCCTCAGTGCTGGGATTACAGGCATATGCCACCATGCCCAGCTCTATACCTTGCATTTTTAAATTTTTGTCTTTTTGAGACAGGCTCTCACTATGTAGTTCATGCTGGCCTTGGACTCACTTTGTAGCCCAGGCTGGTCTTGAACTTGCAATAATCTTTCTGCCTCAGTCTCCCAAGTGCTAGGATTACAGGCATGAGCTACCATGCCTGGCTATATATTTGCTTCCTAAGTGGGATCCTGTGTAAATGTCTTCCACAGGGGAAAATAAAAATAGTTTAGAATTTCAAAGAAGCCAATACTTAGTAATCCACGTAGCACATTTAACCAGGAAGCTAAATCTTAAAGTTATTCCAGTTATTCAGATATTGGCCTTATACCAATATCTAGATAACTTTTGGTGGTGGTGGTACTAACTGAGGTCAGGTAGTATCACTTGTTGGTTTCTTAGCACCCCCCTACCCCCATTTTCTCACTTATGTCTTTGTTTTGTGTGTGCTGGCACTTCCTGAAGCATTGTGTTGGAGCTCTAGCCCAGGATATCAGCTAATCTTGGAAGTGACATGTCTTCATTATTACTGGGATGCTAGACAGTGTGGAAGGAGGAAGAGGAACAGCAAAGAGTGTGTCTTTTGACTTACTGAAGCTTACAGTCATGTAATTTTATTTCTTTTTATTATTTTCAGTGGATATGGAACAACATTTCTTATTCTATGCAACAAAAATCTGGGCCTGTAGGCCAAGGGAAGCAACAATGACTTAAACTCATGGCCACCACAGGGACCTCTGCTAGTGGGCCTTCTTAGCCTGTTGGTGTCTTCCAGTTGCGCATAGGCCTGTTACCTTGTGGCAGGAGCCTTAGATGACTTGAGAAGGCAAGAGATTTTTCGGAGTTGTCCATGGGGGTGATGTGAGAAGTGATCTTTATGCATAGGTCCCCTGCTACTGAAACTTTTATCAGTTCAGTATTCCTGTGAGTGCTTTTTGTGAGTGCACTGATTACATTTGTGCTGTTTTTGAGAGTGATTGAAACTGATGAAATGTTTGTATTTTTTTTCTACCATTTGACATATAATGATGATGTATGTGTGGATTCTGGAATTCAAAAATGGTCTTGAGAGTATAATTACCTGCAAAGCAGCAGAGTCTTAGGCTAGGCTTTAACTGTGCACAGTTCAGGATGGATTCGTTTAGGCCCCATCTGCTACCTGGGTTATAAATGTTTGCACAATAAAGTGTTCAAATGTAGTGTACCTCAAAGCCTTTATCATCAGATCCTGGCATTTGCTGGGAGTTCAGATCAACAGAAGTATTATCCTTTGCAAAAGGACAGCACAGATGTAATCCATGCACTTTTGACAGTTCCATACCCTGTAAACCAATTTGCAAAAGTATAGGAAAATCTCATTTCTTATACCATTGCTTTCTTTTCTTGAATGCACCACACTTACATTCACTCAGTGCTTAAAAATCGCACAAGGTCAAATCCCCTAAGCTAGAGGTGAACTGTTAATTACAATGAGCTGTTTGTTTGAGGGAGCCCACTGGTTGGACAGCCCTAGGTGTACCCTGCTCTGTCTTTGATATCACACTGAGGTTTAATGCAAAGCATTCCAGTATGGATGCTGGAGGTTCGTTGTTTCTTCAGGATCTGTGAGTAGACAGACATTCAGGAGCGAGAGGCTTGCTCTTGTTTGCTTTTAGGCAGCTGTAGAGAGAAAGCAGTTTTAAATTTAAAGAAGGTTCTGAGTTGTAAACATTTTGCTGAAACAAAAGCTTTTTGCTTCTTACCTTGACCTACTTAGACTTTACCAAGCAGACATTTCAGGAAAACAAGAACTTTCCTGTCTACTGTTGAGATGCCAGAAAAATGGTGAGACATTTACAGGGGGTCCATTTATAAAATCAAACTGTTAGAAGCTGTAAGTAACAGCATTCCAGTTCAGACTCTGACTTCACAGATTTTGCAGAGATATATTTCTACACCTTAAAGATTCTTAGATTCATTCAACTCTAGATTCCACTTAGATTTTTATCACTTGGTACTGCATTTAAGACTAATCAATCAATCAATCAATCAATCTCTCTCTCAAAAGTCACATCATAATTTAAATTTAAATTAATTAACATTGTAAAATAATTCAGCTCCTCAGTCATTAAGTACATTAAAGTGCTCAGTAGACAATTACGGCCAGTAGCTACCATTTTGAGCTGCTGTCTATGAGAGAAAGAGGGGGAGAGAGACAAAGACAGAGAGAGAATGTATGTGGGAGTTCTTAGTTTGAGTATCACATTAAGAAATCTTTAGAAATGTGTAAAGTTGTACCTATAAATACTTTTTTAGATCTAAGTATATCATTGATGGATTCTGCCTATCTTGAAATAGTTAGAAATAAGATTTCCTGCAGTGATAGGTTTGGTGCACCTGACTTTCCCATGCTACCAAGTACTGAAAATAAGGACAGATTAACACCATATTAAAACAAGGAATATTATATATATATATATATATATATATAATATTCCTTATTTTTGTCTTCTGATAATTTTTCTGAAACTGAGAAGAAAACTACTGAGACACAGTGTTAAGGTAAATACCATATATTTTGTAAATCTTGCTAAAATCACTGAATTTAAAGATTTAAATTTTGCTGGTGAAAAAATTTGATTTGACTCAATATTATTGGCTCACTCAGTATAAATTGTTACAACTTTCCTCTGTTTTGTCCAAATTTCTTGCAAGTTACAAAGATTTCACTTGATAAAATAATGGTTTAATAATAATAATTTAATAATAACACCTAATATGTATTGAGTGCTTCCATGTGCTAAACAATTTAACAGCATTATTGCAATTAATAGGTGAAAGTGATTCTGTGGAACTGGATGACTTGACAATATGACCAGCAAGTTATGTACCTGGGATATAATAATAATTGCTAAGAATTTTGTAGTAAATAATGTATAGTATCTTGAGTGTTCCTGTTAACCTAATAATGGAAGAAAGAATAACAGAGTAGTGAAACTATTGTTTGAATGGCTCAGTTTGATAACTCAATGAGAATTAAGCTGTGTTCTTCAATACAGTTCATATTGAACAACACAAATTATGGCGTTTCAGTCACCATGCAAAATTTTCTTTTTGCTAAATAAAGCTTTTTTTTTTTAGCAACTCTCCTTTGCTGGTCATATACTAATGTTTCCTGATTGAATCTTAATAAAATATGTGGAGTATAGAAGAGATTTGGGAAATACACTCATTAACAGTTTATGAACTAATCATCATCTGGGGTGGGCTTATTTTACTGCTATAGCTACTATCCTTAACTTTATTTTTATCCTTTTTATTGTAAATTCTGAGAGAGAAAAAATTTCCTGCCTTGTCCCCAAATTCTGGGTGTTCTCCTTCATTTAGATCTGTGATTTCATTTGCATGGACTACATAACTCCTAATTTGGAACTATTAAGTGGCTGAAATATTTTGAAGGAAACACAAGATACTAGAGAGTATTTAAAATCGACTCTAAAAATTGGACTTCTTCCAATAAATTTACAGATTTCTTTGCTAAGGGGAAAAATGCTGTTTAAATAAACCATTTCTCCAGTTTGCAGGCTCACTATTATCTAGTTATTTGAAAAATGATCTTGTCTTTTAGAAATAAAATATGTTGCTCTATTTTGATTCAGTTTAAGAATAAAATAAACAAGGAGTGGCCTTTGTTTGCATATTTTTATATTTCCATGTGTATTGAAGTTTGAATCACCATTTTTCATTTTTTTTTACTTTAATAAAAAGAAAACTGCACTTTATTGCCTACATGCTGATGTTCTGAGTATCTGTTAGGTATGTTCCAATGTAAGAAGGTGTTATGAATGATAATTTCAGAACTGATTGGGTGTGTTTCAGATACAAACTTGTTTCTATGGCAACAAACTGGGTTTACAGCTAAAAGACTATCCTAAATAGCATTAAATGAAATTGCATATGCACAGGATGGTTTTCCTCCCTTTTTAGAAAACTCATTAAAAAAAAAAAGGCAGAGCAGGTCAAACCCAATCCCAGCTGTTTGTACTGATTATCCATACAGATTGTTCTACCCCACCCTAGAAATAAGTTTCATTCCAATATGTGCTCTCTGAGGAGAGGGGGCTCCTCATCAGGAATTTCAGCCTGCTGTTGTTGCTAGGTTGCCAGTGGGAGCATCTTGCCAGGGGTGTGTACTACACGCATGAGTCAGAGTCAAATGGAATGCCTGGGGCTGGGAGGGAGGAATCCAGGTACCTGAGTAAAATAACATTGAAGTGAACTGGACTCAACATAGTGTGGGAAGCAAACGGGAAAAAATGGGGCACTTTAGGACTGGTTGATGAATGTGATTTCTTAAAGTCTAATTGGAGATATTTAAAGAAAGAACTGTGAGCTGTACATTGTACATATTAATGTGCCGTTTCACTGCCTGGTCTATATTGGGAGACAGGACTTGCATTCTCCATATCTTATGAGCAGAGGTGCTGACTGTTTTTGTTTCAGATTATCTTTTCAAAGATGTCTATATAGTGAACAGCCTTAGAAGATATAGTTGCTTTTTTTTTTTCAACATGGAGCAAGGTCAAATTTGCTTACTAGACTGTATGCTAAATACATGGCTCCAGAATGATATCTGACAGGTTTAGTATCCATTATAAAACATATGGGTTTCATAAACTCTTCTAGAATGAGCACTACTACTTACACAGGTATCATTTGGCCTTTTGCACATCACCCTGTGGGAATTAGGGTTCAGAGTATACATGCTTATGCTCTGGTTATAACAATTACTATGAATAATAAACCATCCTTTGTGTCTGACCCAAGGATCTTGTTTCATCTGCCAGCATCTATGAGTCTATAGTGTCCTATCATGTGAGCCTGTGAATAGATTAAAATCTCAGCTTCATCTCAATTCTCAGATTGATATGGTTTGAGCTCCTTCAGCTTAAGCTCTGACATGCTTAAAAAAATAATTTTATCACCTAGTTCACCAATAAAAACTGGGGTTCGGTTTCCCCAAGCTCCCTCAACTAGGGAAGATTTTGGGGTAGTGAGAACTTTTGGCCCTTTTGACTAGGTTTTTGCCATCTCTGATTGTGTTTTAGCTTGTACCAGATATTGTATTTACTAATAACCCTAGTTTTAACCTTAAAAGTCATACATATACATATACACGCACACACACACACCTACCCTCTGTATAGTCATTTTTATTAGCACATGTCTGGAACATATAAAGAATATATTAATTATGGGTAGTTGGTACATGTACATGACACATCATAATTCTTTTTATATCCTTTCTTCCTTCCCCTTGATCCTTATATTTGTCTCTTTCCCTTTTGCAAAAGATCTATCTTCCTGCTTTCATTATCTATTTTATTTTGCTCTTTAAATTATTCATATTTTGGGTTTCTCATTTAAGAGAAACCATGCAATATTTAACCTCATGTGTCTGCTTTATTTCATGTAACAATCTTAAAGTACATCCATTTTTCTACAAATGGTTCAAATTTATTGTTCTTTATAGCAGAGTAGTACTCTGTTGAGCATAAATATCATGGTTTTGAAAATTCATTTATCTGTTGATGGATGTGTAGGCTGTTTCCAAGATGTGGCTACTATGAATTTGCTGCTATAAACATGTATCACTATAATATAGCTCTTTTGGGAAGATACCTAGTAGTGAATGAGCTGGGTTGAGTGGAATTTCTAGTTTTAGCTTTTGGAAAATCTCTGTACTGATTTCCATAGTGATTGCACTAGTTTACCTTCCCATCAACAGTGGAGAAAGGGTTTTTTTTTTGACCCTCAGAGACTGGCAGGCATTTGTTATTGTTTGATTGCTTGATAGCAGCCATTTGTTTGGGAGGGAGATGGAAGCTTAGTGCTGTTTTTAATCTGCATTTCTCAGAGGACTAGAAATGTAGAACATTTTTTTCATGTACTTATTGGCCATTTGTGATTTTTCTTTAGAGAAGTGTCTATTTGTTTCAGTTGCCCATTTTTTTGATTGAGTCTCTTATTTGGAGGGTCTAATTTTTTAAATTCTTTGTATATTCTAAATATCAATCCCTTGTCCAAGGCACAGTTGGCAAAATTTTTTCCCATTCTTCAGGTGGTCTGTTTACACTGCTAGTTGTTTCCTTTGCTGATCAGAAGGTTTCTACTTGGATATAATCTCACTTATTGTTTTTAGATGTCATTTCTTATGCAGTTGGAGTTCTGTTTAAAAAGTAGGGGAAAAGGAACCCTTCACTTGGAGTATAGACTGTTACAACCTACTGGGAAAGTCAGTGTGGATTCATCAAAAAATTACGATTAGAGGTCCCCTTTGACCCAAAGATTCCCTTTCTGGGTATCTTACCCTAAGAACTAAAAGCAACATACCACAGCATGCACACCCATGTTTATAGTGGCATAGTTTGTAATAGCTAAATCTTTTGTATATGGAAAATTCAAAAAGATTTGCTTAAGGTTAGTTTTTTTAAGTGTTTCCTTTTGTATTTTGTTGCTTGTTAGGAATATTTTACTGAAAAGAAACACAAGAAAGAAAAAATGAGGCTGATAATTGGTCATATAGGACTTCAGTGGAAACAAAGTAGAAGAAAATCACTTCCCTGAAAATAACAAGTGTAGTTTTTATTTTGTAAATAAAACAGTTTAAATATTCAAAAATAAAATTAAGTCCTAAAGGTTGAAAAAAATCCTAAAACTGAGTATAAATGAATCAAATCCAGCTGTACTTCAAATGAATATTGCAGCTGTAGAGAAAAATAAACATATAAGTAACTTTGAACATAGTACTTCAGACATCCTCAGTGTAAAAAAAAAACATTTTAATCACCAACACATATTAAGTTCTTCAACTGGGTAGACATTTCAGTCCTTGTTCTTCCAGTTTTTTCTGTACTTGTTTGAAGTACCTCATGATTACCTGCCTGGTGAGGAGCTGGCACATGTATGTAACACATCTCAATTCTTTTCGTCCCTTTTCCTCCCCTCTCTCCATCTCCCTCCAATCTTGCTCCCCTTCCCCTCTGAAAAAGACCTATCTCCCCACTTCCTACTATCTGTATTTCATTTTGCTCTTTCTTTATAATGTGGGTTTCTCATGTAAGATAAGCCATGCAATATTTAAGTTTATGTGTCTGATTTATCTCACTTAACTTTTTTTATTTTGAAGAGAATAAAACCAAACAAAATAGAACAGAATACAGTCAATCAAAGCAAAACAATGAACTTGGTACAGGGCTTCAAAACAAGATAAAAGGAAATCAGTAATGACTACCATAATGCCTCTTGTTATCTTCAAAATAACTTCCCATACCATCAGGCATAATAAAGTCAAACAAAATAGTACAGAATAAAACCAATCAAAACAAAACAATGAAAGCAATGCAGGACTTCAAAACAAGATAATAGGAAAACAACAGTGGCTACCATAATGCCTCTTGGTATCTTCAAAGTAGCTGCCTACACCATCAGACATAATACAATCAAACAAAACAAAATAGAATAAAACCAATCAAAACAAAACAATGGAAGCAATACAGGGCTTCAAAACAAGATAACAGGAAATCAATAATGGCTACCATAATATATTTTGTTATCTTCGAAATAGCTGCCCATGCCATCAAATATAATAAAATTAGACAAACCAAAACAGGATAAAACCAAACTAAACAGAACAATGAAAACAATACAGGATTTCAAAACATGGTAATAGATTAACAATGGCCACTGCCTTCCCTTTTTAGACATCTCCTCCCCTTTCACTTTCACAATATTTATTGTGCATTTTGGATCCCAATAACTTCCTTAATTTTTTATACTAGGGAGACAATACAATGTTCACCCATGTGACTGAACCATCTCACTCACGACTGTGATCTCAAGTTGTTTTCATTTACCTACAAGAGCCTTGAGGTTATCTTACTTTATAGCTGAGTTGCTTTCCACTGCATAAAAATGCCATGTCTTTCTTATCCATTCTGCAGTTGATGGGCAAGCTACCCCTACTTTTTTTTGGTTGCCTGTCACCAGCATTGTTTTCTCTCTTTTGACTTTCAGTCAGCATTGTTTTCTCTCTTTTGACTTTCAGTCTATGGATTTTCTTTCGAGTTATATGTGTCTCTCGTATAAACCATATTGATGGATCCTGTTTCTTGATCTACTCTGCCTGTGTTTCTTTTTTGGGGAGAATCAAAGCCATCTACATTAATGGTTATGGCCAACATGCACTGCCTTGTCTCTGCCATGCGATTTTCCTGCTGTTTGCTGCCTACTTTTCCCCTCATTCAATTGTTTGTCCCAGTTAGTGATCCCTCTCTGCCACTGTTCCTGGAACCATGGTCAATTTTATCTTTCTCTAGAATGTCCTTCAGTATTCTTTGTAGGGTTGGTTTGGTGGTCATGAATTTCTTTAGTTGTTCTTTGCTATGGAAGTATCTTGTTTCTCCATTAAGTTTCAAAGATAGTTTTGCAGGGTACATCAGTCTGGGTTGGAAGTTTTTTCTTTTAGGACTTGAAATACTTTACTCCATGCTCTGCTTGACTTGATGTTTTGTATTGAGAAGTCTGCCATGATTCTGATGGGTTTTTCATTATAGATTATCTTTTTCTTTTCTCTAACAGTTTTTAATAATCTGTTCTTATGCTGAATTTCTGGGATCTCGATTATTATATGTCTGGATGTAGATTTATTTTGGTTATGGATAGCTGGATTTCTATATGCCTCACTGACCTGAATGTCACATCCTTATCCCATGCTTGGGAAGTTTTCTGCTGTTACTTCTGTAACCTTTTATGTCATTTATGTTGACCCCTCCTTTTCCACTGATACTATTCTGAAGTTATTTTTCTTTGTGTTGTCTTGCAGCTGTAGAATTATTATTTCTTGGTTCCTTGTTATTTTTAAGATATCTTTCCTTTCATGATCACAGACTGCAAACCTGTCTTCAAAGTCTGAAAGTATGTCTTTAGTTTCTTTCAAGTGGTTTTGCCAGCTTTCAATGGAGTTTTTAATTTCCTGGATACTTCTTTGAATATTTTTCATGCATTCTAAATCTCTCTTATATTGTTCATTTGTAGTTCCCCTCATTTTTCTATGTGCCCCTATTTTTTTAATCTAGGTCTTCTTTAGTGATAGTTAGCAGTCCTTTTACTATGTTTTTCATTTCTTCTTTTACCTGAGATAGTATTTCTGTTCTAATTTCTTTTATAACCTCATGAAGTTGTTTCTTTACTTCAGTTGCCATCACTTCAGAAACTTCAGGTGTGAGACTCCCAATCTCTTCCGTGTTTACATCTCCTCGACTTGCTCTGCATGGATTGGAGGTCAGGGACTGCCTTTTGTTTGTTCATCTTGACAATTTCCTGAATTCTTCTGGACAAGTGGGTAGTGTGGTTCGAAGCTCTTCCCACATTGGCTCCAAAGAGTGACAGTTTGGCTCTCCTGACCAGTGCTGGCTACAGATATCCAATGGTGGCCACTGGGTGTGCTGGTGCGGGGCTGGCTGCTGCTTTTCCTAGCCCTCACTGGGTACCAGCAGCAGGAAGCCTCCCAGATGGTGGCTGATGTGCTTATGGGGCAGAAGTGGCTATTGTCTCCCTGACCTGAGATGGTTACTACAGGAAGTGTCCCCAGTGGGGACTGGCTTACTTAACTTGATAATCTTAAGATGCACCCATTTTCCTACAAATGACTCAGGCTTATCTTTCTTTATGGCAGAGTAATACTCCACTGTGCATAAACATCTTCTCTGTATCCTTTCATCTGTTGATGGGCACATACACCATTTCTAAGATTTATCCATTGTCACTTGTGCTGTTATAAACATAGATATGAATGTGTCACTGTAATATGATTACTTGAACTCAGGGAAAAAAACCTAAAACAGAAATAGTTATGTTGAATGTAATTTTTAGTTTCAGTTTTTTTAGGAATCTTCATACTGATGTCTCCAGTGATTGTAGTAGTTTACATTTTCATCAGCAATATAGAATGGCTCCTGTTTTTCTCCATCTTTTGTTATTAATTGATTTCTTAATGGTTCACATTCTTTCTAGAGTAAGATGGAATCTCAGTGTTGTTTAATTTCCATTTCTTGATTGGCCAGTGATAGTGAACATTTTTTTCATGTATTTACTGACCATTTGTATTACTTTGGAGAAGTGTCTATTCATCTCAACTCCCCATTTATTGGTTGGGTCTTTTGTTTTGGGGGTCTAACTTTTTTGAGTTTTTCATATACCGTATTCTAGATAGTAGACCTTTAAGGAATAGCCAGAGAACTTTTTTTTCATACTTTCACTCTGTTAGTTGTTTATTTTGCTATGCAGAAGCTTTTTAATTAGATATGATCCCATTTATTGATTCTTTAAAAATAATTAAGTTTACTGGCACATTTTAGGTATATATAATGATCACGGTCATCATAGGGAATTTGTACCTGTGCATAACATATCTTGATTCTTTTTTCCCAATTCCCTTACCCTCTCTTTAACCCCTCTTCCCCTCCATACTTACAAATGTTTTGTTTCCTTTAGTACCTTTTCTCATTTTTTTCCCTTTCTTCATTTCCATTTCCTATTTGAAGATTTCCTTCCTGTTTCACAATATCTATTATACATTTTGATTCTTTATATTTTGAGTTTCTTTCACTTGAGAGACAATGTGATATATACACTTGTTTTTCCAATTTATTTTACTTAAAAGTATGGTCTGGAGGTACATTAATTTACCTAGAAATGTGTCAGGTTTATCTTTCTTTATGCATAGTAGTACTCTATTGTATAAAAAAGAAACTGCATCTTTTTTATACATTCATCAGTTTATGGGAATTTGGGTTGCTTTCAGGATTTGGCTATTACAAACTGTTCTGCTTATAGGTGCCATATATCAGTATGGCATTATGCTTTTAATTCTTTTGGGAACATATCAAGAAGGGCAATACCTGGTTCAAATGGGACCTCTAATCCTAGTTTGGTGAGGAATCTCTATACTGATTTCTGCAATGGTTGTAAAAGTCTACACTCCCACCAACAGAGGAGAAGGGTTCCTTTTCCCCTACAGCCCTACCAACATTTGTTTTTGGTTGATTCCTTTATAATAGCCATTCATTCTGAAGGGAGATGAAATCTCAGGATTGTTTTAATTTGCATCTCTTGAATGACCAGTGATGCTGAATATTTTTTCATATATTTATTTGTTGTTTTTATTTCCTCATCTGAGAAGGGTGTATGTATCTCATAGGCCTATTTTTGGATTGGGTTTTTAAATTTGGGGGCAGGTCTAATGTTTTTCAATTCTTTGTATATTCTGGATATTAATCCTTTGTCTGAGGAACAACTGGCTAAATTTTTTCCCTTTCTGTGAGTTGTCTTCGTTCTGTTGGTGATTTCTTTTTCTGTATAATAGCTTTTTAATACAAGATACCAGTTATTGATTCTTTGTAGTATTTGTTGTGCAGTCAGGGTTTTGTTCATGAAGTCCTTGCCTACAACTATGTCTTCAAGATTTCTGTCTTTCTCTTCCAATAGGCTTAGTGTTTCTGTTTTAATATTTAGATCTTTGATCTATTTGATTTTATTTGGTGCATGGTGATAGACATGGGTCTAGATGCAGTCTTTGGCAAATGGAAAGTCTTTTTTTCCCCAGCACCATTTATAGCCTCTCTATAAATGTTTGGCATCTTTGTCAAAGACAGGCTGGCTGAGTGTGTTTGAGACTGTTTCTGCCTCTTCTAATCTGCTACATTCTTTGTAGCTTTTGATCAGTCATGGTTTGTAATGCTCTTTTTTTGCAAAAAGAATAGCTATCCCTGCTTTTTTTCCAGATTCCTGTCACATGAAGTGTTGTTTTTCATCCTTTGACTTTTTGTCTTGGAATGTTTTTAGAGATAAATATATTTCATGTATATGGCATATTGTTAATCTTGTTTCTTGATTTTTGGATCTTATTTTTTGATCTTGTTTCTTGCCAATTTTTTCTTTTGATTGGTGAATCGAGACCACTTATACTGATGATTATAACTGATAGGTATTGACTTATCCATGTATTGTTTTTCTTTTGTTGATTCCATTTCTTTCCCTTCTATTTAATTTCTTGCTTTGCTTGGTAGATTCATTCCATTTGGCTTCTTAGAATTAATTTTTCTGGAATATTCTTGAGAACTTTTTGGAATGATGGTGGTCATGATTTCTTCAAATGTTCTTTATCAGGGAAATATCTTATTTCTCCATCAATTTTAACAAATAACTGCAGGGTATATAATCTGGGCTGGCGATTGTTCTCCTTTAGGGCTTGAAATACTTTAAGCTCTCCTTTAGGGTTTGTGTTGAGAAATCTGCTGTGATTCTGATGGATTTTTTTTATAGATGGTTTGTTTCTTTTCTCTAACAGCTTTTTAATATTCTGTTTTTCTATTGAATTTCTGGAATCTTGATTATTATATGCCTTAGTTAGCTTTTTCCTCATCATGGCTGTTTGGTGTTTTATATTCCTCTATATCTATATCTATATCTCAAATTCATTTTCTATGCTTGGAAAGTTTTCTGTTATTACTTCTGTGAACAAGTTTTCATCTCTTTTGTGCAGTCTTATGACTTTTTCATTGATCCCATTTAATCTTATATTCTTCTTTGCATCATTTAATAGCTGTTGGTTGATTTTTCTTTTCTGTGGTCCCTTGCTATTGTTAAGAAGGTTTTCATTTGATGATCACCAACTACAACCCTGTCTTCTAGATCTGATATTATATCTTCATAATGGTTGATTCTGCAGCATGTATTTCCAATAGGATTTTTAATCTCCTAAATGTATGTTTGGCTCTGTTTTATGGCATTCAGTTCTTTCTGATGTTTGCCATTCATTGTTTGCCTATCTTTCCTAAGCTCCTCTATTTTTTAAGAATCCATGTATACTTTAGTTTCACCTACCATTTTCTTCATTATGGTCAGCATCTCTTTGGTTATCTAATTATTTCTGTTTTGGCTTTGTCAAGAGATTCATGTGTCTGTTTCAAACCATAACATTCTATCCCTGGCCCCCTAGACTCATACACATCTGTTTATGTTAGGGATTTCCAAGAGTTGCCAAAACCATAGCAGTTTAAGCATTGCTGAAAAGTCTAAGTCTAAAATCTCTTCTGAGATTTAAGGTAAACTCAGTTGTAAGCCCCTATACAAATAAAAAGAAAATTAAATGCTCCCAATATACAATAGCACAAGATAGTCATTTTCATTCCAAAAGGTACAAATAGGATGGATAAAATGGAATAGGAACAAACCAAGTCAAAAATCCAGCAAGGCAAACATTAAATTCCATAGTTCCATGTGTAGCATCCCCAGTAATCAGCTGGCATCTCTAAACCTTTCCAAACTTTCTCCATAAGCCAGTTTCAAAGGCCCTTGAACCATCTGGTCAGGCAGTATCACTGTAATGTCTCCACTCCTGGTACCAAAATATGTCTTTGTTACTTTTCTTGTTGCTGAGACAAAATACCCAACACCCAAAATTAAAGGAGAAAAGGTTTATTTTGCGTTACAGTTTGCAGAGGTTTCAGTCTATAGCTGGCTCCAAGTCAGAGGAGAATCACAGAGGAGAAAGAATTCCTGGCAGGCAGAAGGCAGCAAAGCAGCAAAGTGGAAGATCAATAGTAGCAAGTAAGCAAGCCTGCCTTTAAATTCATCCAGGCTACCTGCCCAGTGGTTGGTGCCATTTAACTCCAAGATGGAGATCTCTTAATCCCAGCGTTACATACTGAAACCCTGCATCACACACCCTAGATACAGCCTCCTGAAAAATCTCGTCTATGACTGCAAGAGGCTTTGGAGGGACACCTAGACAAACCATGTAAAGACCCCTCTGTGGGAACCTGCAGGTAATTGTGAGCAAGATATTGACTGTTCAATGAATGGCCCTCCCATTGTATGTGGGAAAAAGGGGTGAATTACTTTTTCCCCTCTTGTCAGATAAGCTCCCTCCCCACAGTTCCATTGCTTGCTGGCACTGGAGAACTGTTATTTACTAGACATGGATGCATGTCTTGCAGGCAATGAGGTCCTGTTTTTAACACGAGTACATATGAGTTCATTCTTCCCCATTCTACTTTCAGTGTTTCTGAATGTTCAGGCAGGTAATGTCTCATATTGCCATGGCTGGTAGGGATGATAAAGTGGTTGTGAGTGTGTTTAATTCACCAGGCTGTCACTGTCCTTCCTCAGTCTGATCTTTCCCAAGATGGCATATACTTTGGGTCTGAGATGGGGCATGGTGCACTGTGATCCAAGGGTGATCTAGTTTCCCTTCACAATCCTCTAAACACTACATTTTAGTCCAGCAGGATTTTCTTTTCCTGTATCCTTCTGTAAGAGATTTATCTTTCACCCCAGCCTCAGGGTATCTGCTTTTATCCAAAAACAATTCGGAGATACTCACCCTGCTTTTGCCTCCTTCTCTTCCCCGTGTAGTCATTTTGTCAAGCTGTTTACTTCACTTCTTTTTTATCATCAGTGAACAATATTTCTTTTGATACTGATACCTCTTTGAGTTGTGTTTGGATTTCCCAGAAAATGTCATTCAGTTCATATAATGTAACTTGCCTCATTGTGACAATGTGTTTGGCAAGGCCATCTCAGGACAATTTTATGACACATTAATATTCAGTATATGGTGAAGAAAGGTTAGAATTTTAATCACAAAATCAAAATTCTCTAAGTATCCAATGGGAAACAAACATTAGATTCCAAAATTATTTCATGTTTTGTCCCCTTGCAGGGTAGAAAAGTAGTACTGATTCAGTTGGTTTCCTGCACACACAAGTTGTTTTGAGACTCTCTCTCACTGATTTCAACTTCTTTCGATGAAAATTTAATAATATTTGATCTTGCGTTCTTCCAGCCTATCCTTACCCACCCTCCCTGTTCCTCACCATCACAATTTCTAAGTTAAAAAAAAGATACTTGTAAAATTTCTACAAAATTGAAACTATAAAAAGCAACTTTTATACTGAACTGTTTTGAGAGTTATTTCTGTTTTTTTCAACCTCATTTTCCTGTACGGCAATGTGACCATTTAAATTAGTAGTTTTAATTTGCAATTTTGAAATATGGGAATTCTAACAATGTATGCAATTAAATTGTTCATTTTTGCCCAGTCTTGTCTAGCTAAAGTATAAAAATTGGTGAAACAAAGAAAAGCACATAGGTAAATAGGCAATATGACCTGTAATTTATAATTACACATGTGTTTTAGCTTCTCCTGAGTTTGTATTTAGAAATATTGCCCAGGTTTTAATCTTTGAACTGAGTTTTGGTACAAAAGTAATATTTAATTATTCATTTTAGAAGGGTTTTTGGCTTAATTTGTATCACAACCCAGAATATCCATCTGTTCTTTATGAGTTCTGGGGATACAGGGAAGCAGAACATGGCCAAAGAAGAAACACATCTGCATATTTACTAACCAAATAAAAATACAGTACAACCACTAAGATTTTCAGGAGCTTGCAGGTATTGAAATTACTAAAGTAGTTTTTCTTTTATTTCAGGTTATTGTTTTCAATTTTTCCTTTGTAGTGCAGTTGAAGCAGCCATGAAGATTTCTAAAAATAAGTCTGACAACATTCTCAGATTGTGCTAAATCTGTGAAGTATTTATTTAAAGTAAAAAGAATGAAATCTTTTTTTTTTATTTTTCACTCAATTCCATTATATTTTGCATCATCTGGTCAAAGAGTTCCTACTTCTAACTGTTTCAGTCCCACAAATATGAGTGTAAGATACTCTGAAAATTCATTTAATTTACATATATAAAATTCATAGGGAGTCATCTTTACTGTCATGGAAAACAAAATCTTTCAGGGAATATTGAATCCACAGGAGCTAATTATATCCATTGTACTGCATCATGGATGGCTTGTAAAAGCTGCCAGAGAAGGTTTGATTATTTCTAAAAGTATAATGTGTCAGTGATCTCTTATTTCTTTAACAGTATAGAGGATGTAGGCCTATCTCAGAAAAGGACTTTCACAGAAAGCTCTGAAATGTGCTATGTCCAGCTGTCTTCTCCAAAAGAGATATTCTAGAGATGGAAAGAAATGATATCCTAAAGATACTTGTATTATGTTTTTTTAGCTTTCATCAGTCTTTGGTAAAACTATAATCATAGAGACTTTGGATATAATTGATAATTAAGACACTGACAATTTTAGAGCTGCTTGTTGAATTTGTCATTTGTAAATCTGGTAGTGTGACTACCCCAACAATATTTTTACAATGTTTTTAAATTGCTGAAAATCTTAAAGATAGGATAAGATAAAAACATACATTTTTAAAAAAATCAATTAAAGGTCTGTATACAAAACCTGCCTCTCTGCTGTTCCAACAGGTTCACACAGAGATATTGCCATTAACTGTCACATGCCAAGACTCACTCCCAGGAACACTGCTGGGTATCAGCTCCCTTTCTCAGTTTAGCTCCCAGAAGGAAATCTCTTGTTTGAATGCCTCCAGGCATCAGTGAAGGCAGCACCCAATAAGAGATGTTCAGTGAGACAGTGGGAGCTTCTCAGCATGTGAAGCATCAGGCACCACACAGGAATTTCTCAGAGCAACATTCCTGAAACGATGTTGTTCTAAAAACATGACCTGCTTTTACTCACATTTAAATAAATGCTGAGAACAAATATACATAGTTAGAATTTCAATTGTAACTCAACAGTTTACCATACTTCTTAAAAGAGAAGCTTTGAGTCTTTTTCCTATGGTAAGCATATAGGGTAAATAAAAATAAAAAAAATTTAAGAAACAAAAAAATTTTAAGCATCAGATTGTATTTATACTAGACATTATTCTGAGAGAAATAATTAGGAGCAAAATATTTTATACATGCAGATAGAAATTTTTTTTTGCCTAAGGTTGCATTTTATTTGAATACTTGAAAGGGTGTTATAAAGAATCTTATGAATTTGACTTTGGGCAATTTGTAAATCCTTCATTTGGCTGCTGGTAATTATACTTTGGCCCTATGTTTGATTGACTTCATATAGACTCTGGTACTTTAACCTTTCCATTCTCCCGTATATTTTTTAAAAATTTTTTTAAAATTTTATTTAAGGGGGGGGAAGCAAAACAGAAAAAAGGGTAGAAACAATACAGAATTTCAAAAAATATAAACAGTAGGAAATCACTATTTGACACATTACATATTGTCTTCTTGGATATAGTTGTTCCAGTTACAAAATTAAAGCATACAAAGTGGACATTCAAACAGTGAGGCTGCAAACAGTTCTATTCACCAATCCAACAAAAACTTAGTAACATGGCTATCAATCCTACACACTTAAGGTTACATACAGTTATCTCTTATTGCTTTTTTTAAAAATTATTTTATTTAAAGAAAAATTTTGAAATGGAAAGAGGGTAGAAACAATACAAAATCTCAAAAACAAAACAAAACAAAAATAGTAACCAGTAAAAATCAATAGTTGATAATTATATACTTTCCTCTTAGATGCAGTTGTTCAAGTTACAAAACTAAAGTCCACAAAGTGGACATCCAAACAGTGAGACTGCAGTCAGTTTTGCTCATCCATCCAACTAAAACTTTAGCAACATGGTTATTAATTCCACACACTCCAACATACATGCAGTTATATCCTTTAGAATATTCTCTTTTCCTTTACAATAACTATAATCCATTCTCATAAACTACTTAGAAGTTCTATACATGTATAAGTCTCTACACATATACCTAGCCTTTCTGTATTAGAGGGAGAAATAAATCAAAACAAGTCAGCAATACAAATTCCTAGAGAAACACGAAATGAAAAGAACATACAAAAACACAACATTAGGTGATCTATGGTAGTCACTATGATGTCTCTAGTTATTTTCAATAAAATTGTCTATATCGTCAAATATAATATAAACTTAGCATTGCTTTACACTATTAATAAAATCTAAACATTGGAGACATTATAGGACTTCAGAGGCAGTTAACAATCAAACCAGAATGGGTATCCTATTGGATCCTGTCATCTTCAGAGTAGTTGCCCCTACTCTCAGACTCAACACTCTCAAGCATACCAGATTCAAATAAAATCAGTCAAGATAAAACAGCCATATAACCAGTCTTCTCTGTTTTATCTCTGCCATGCTATTTTTCTGTTGTTATTTGTTTACTTTTCTCCTTCATTCCACTGTCTGCCCCTTTCTTTAAGGCCTTTCTGTCATTATTCCTGGAACCCTGGTGGTTTTCTTCTCTCTCTCTAGAATGTCCTTCAGTATTTGCAGGGTTGGATTGGTGGTCACCAACTCCCCCAGTTCCTCTTTGTCATGGAAATATCTTGTCTCTCCATTAATTTTGAGAGACAGTTTTGCAGGGTACATCATTCTGGGTTGGAGGTTATTTTCTGTCAGGGCTTGGAATATTTCACTCCAAGCTCTTCGTGATTTGATGGTTTGCATTGAGAAGTCCGCTGTGATTTTGATGAGTTTTCCTTTATAGGTAATCTGTTTCTTTTCTCTGACCGCTTTTAATATTCTGTTCTTGTAATGGATTTCTGGGATCCTGATTATTATATGTCTGGGTGTAGATCTGTTTTGGTTGTAGCTGGCTGGAGTTCTATATGCCTCATTTATCTGAACTTCACTTCCATTACCTATGTTTGGGAAGTTTTCCTTAATTATTTCTGTGAATAGACTTTTTATTTCATTTGTATTTGTTGCTGCATCTTCATTCACATATTTTATT